>JALIZH010026887.1:0-14669 GCA_030522465.1 Rhipicephalus appendiculatus
GCATCATTTACTCTGGTGATTCTTGATTCCCCCCCCCCCCCCCCCCCACACACACACACGCCTAGAATGGAGGCAAAAGTGGTAATAGACCTCTCCCTGTGTGCAAACAGTGTGATGTCACTGCGAGCACACTGCCCCCCAATCCCCTCCCTCGGAGCAGGTGCTGGTTGGCAAGAAAGTTCCCCTGGCGGGATCTTTCTGCATAGCAGAGCTGTGTGTGTCTGCATTTCTTCGACAGAATAAGTTTCTGCGAATTGCTGTTATCTTAAGTAACAGCTTTTAAAAGGAAGGGTCACTGCCTATAATGCACGATTCTGCTAGGTTAACATGTGGCGATTTGCTCGTCGTAGATGGCAGCCATAAAAAAAATCTTATCCTCTTCGAAGCGAGCGTTCTGCATGTTTACGGAGACTGGCACTTTGAGAAACATTTGCGTGGCATGGATGTGAACGTACTCAATTAACGTCGCGATATGAGCTCTGCAGTTTTAAACGAGGTACAGCATTGGCGGCAGCATGGTTTCGAGCTGCTGTGCTCGAGGTCACGGATAAAATTTACACTCACTGCGCAAAACTCTGATCGGAGATGAATGAAAAAAAAAAAGAAAACAAGGAAACAGGTTCTGCCGTGCGTTAGGCTGAGATAAACAAATCCCCGTGAAAATTAAAGTGAATTTCTCCCCTACGGCGTTCCTCATAACCCAGTGAACATTTATGCAATTTTTAACCCGATAACTTAATTATATACATAATCTCTTGCACAGTTACCTCGCTGCATCTGATGCCTACAACATGTTTGCATACTTACTTTGCTCCTTTAGACCTGATGCACAAACTTGTAATGCGCATTGTCACTTCATAAAGATCGAGCTGTAAAGGTACCAAGTATATGAGAAACAAGAACCTTTACTGCTTTCATCAAGACGTAGGAGGTATCCGATAATACGAGCTATATCTTTATTGGGTTTGCGTATTCGCCGCGGCGAAGTGCATATGTAGCTTCGGCAATGCTAAAACATTCTCACGAGTAGTCGTATCTTTCAGCCTGGAGATCATGCACTTTTTTTTTCTGCACTCAGCACAAACGCTGAAATGTACGCAGATGATCGCGTCAAATGCATTTTTACCTTAACTAAAATGTTGAATCCTGATGTTCTGTTGACAACCGGTTACTGCTACCGGCCCACAACGAGTGCCAATGTTCTAGCAAACAAGATGCATCGTTATTCGCACAGCGCACACCACACACAATATTCTCGGTTCCACCGTTTGTAAAGGTGAATAAATATATGCCTTTCAACGCACACTACACGCCACAATAAACACTGCACATTTTCGAAGACGATGCCGCTGTTCCTCTCACAGGCCACCATGTGTGTTCACTTCTCCAAGATAAACAGCCAGCCAGCGTGGCAAGTTTTTCATCATGCAGTTTACCACACACCTAGATGTTCTCTGACACATACCACAGCTAATCTTGCAACAGTAGGATGAAGTTTAAGCTTTAAAAAAAAAAAGAAAAAAAAAGAACTTGCCCCAAGCAGTGTGCTACTTTACCACGCTGAGCCACCAGCGGAGGTGTTTTGCCAACCACTGCCTTGCACGTGCGCCGTGACGTCACGCTGTGACGTACCCCGGGAGAGGTCTATTGCGCTATTAAACGATGCATATTGCCAATTTTTAGAAAAAAAAACATTGGTATGCACAAATGAAGTTTCTAGTAAAAACAATGGACTCTTTATCGCTACATTACTACTGCTCTTGCAATGGCCACTTAACAATTATTAATTTGTCTTGCCGGTTGTACCTTCTAATTCTTGAATTTTTCCGCTGTGTTCACAACTGATTTGGCCCTTGTTTAGGATTTTGTGAGTGTTCGAGGTTTGTTAGAAATGCTGTGTGAGTAAAGCAGTGCCAGTTGGTGTGCATGCCTCAAGCAAGTTTATTGTGAGAAGTTCCTGAAGTGACATTAGTTTTATGTGAATCGTTGAACAAGTCGCTGTGACCTGAAGAAGCGGTGTGTTGCTCTTCAGCGACCCACCACGGTGGTCTAGTGGTTATGGTGCTTGACTGCTCACCCGAAGGTCGCGGGATGGATTCCCGGCTGCAACGGCCGCATTTTCGATGGAGGCGAAAATGCTGCCGGCTCGTGTACTTAGATTTAGATGCACATTAAAGAACCCCAGGTGGTCAAAATTTCCGGAGCCCTCCACTACGGCGTCCCTCGTAATCATATCATGGTTTTGGGCGTTAAACCCCAACAATTACATATTATATTATGCTTTTTGGCAATTTCAGTGCCTCATTTGTAGCTGCCTTGTTTGAAGACAAATAATCTCTTGTAAACGACCTGTCCACCCCTGAAAAATATTGTGCTTGTGGCAAGCTTTAAACAATATGCATTCTGTGGATCGGTATCTCTTTCTCTCTGTTGTGCCTGTCTGGTTTTGGAAATTGAGATGTTCACAGGTTTGCACGTGTACAAGTTGTAACCTCATTAGCGGGCTACACTCATGTGCATGTTACTCATCCATCTAGAAATCAAAACAGTGTAAGATACACAGCACCAACAAAAAAAGGGCACAGACGACAGCGGCCGAGTCGCAGCAGTGTTTGTACGTCAGAACTGGGCAATATAATTAATTTGCGCACTCAGTAACAAAAGATAGAACAATAAGATGATAAAATAATGAACCTATAGCATCCCCACTGCCTACCATGCACATACCAAATGTGTCAATAACATTCATTGTTCGATAAAGTGATCACGGGTTTGCTAACGCACATGCTGCCTAGCCTAGCCATTTATGAAGCCTCCAGGATTTCTCATGTAGACTGCGCAATTATACATCGCGCGGTTTTGACGAATAAACCTCATTGAGAGTCTGCGCTGTTTTCCGTGTCTTTCTTTTGCTGGTGCTCTGACTTTTGCACTGTTTTGATTTCTAGTATACTGCATCAACTCACCCAAGCATCCACCTTGGCTACTTACCCTAACCCACATCTCTTTCACAGTTGCACATTTATATTGTTCGAATTCCATATTCAGTCTTCAGATCTAAGCTTAGTCATCACTTTCTGTCGAACTTTGACACTGTTCGGCAAAGAGCATCCATACAGAAGAAGTATTGAGATGTGTAAAGGGCAAGTTACCGAATAAACGCTGGCTCGAAGAACGAAGAAAAGCTCGCCGGCTTTGTACGTATGTCCTGATTACTGAAGGTGGAATTAATTTAAGGGCAGTTGCCCTTCTTTGGAATAACATTCTTGTCATGAGTAAGAGGCACGAGGCACGCGCCCAATGATTGAAACTTCCGATGGTGTGCGGGGCATGGAAAAGTACCCGATGGTATGCGCCCCTGCCACGCTCGCGCACGCGATTGGTCGGTGAAGAGCGCGTGGCTCGCGACCCGAGCCGTGGCGAAAGAACCCAGGAGAAGGAACGGGCATTGTCTGTGGGACACCGTTCGAGGCAGGTCGAAGAAGCCAGCGTTTCACGGGTGAAGACAGCGGCGGGTGCCGGGTCCGGAGGTGCTGCACTACGAGTCTGGGTCGACTTCGGCGATGACCGGGAGAGGCCACAACGGACTTAAAGCATCCTCGTCACAGCGGATTCCAGAGCACTCGCAACGCTCCACCTTCACTCGCTGAACGGCTCGTGCCCACAGGACAGTCCCCGGAGCGTCGCGTCGTCAAATGTGCCACAACGTACTTGGAACGAGGGACCGAGGTGGCAGCTAGGCCTAACCCGTCTGCTTCCGTGTTGGCCATGACGACGACGACCGGGAAACAAGCAAGAAGCGGATCGGCAAGTTGCTGCTGAGCAACGGCGACCGCAAGTGAGCATCGACGGCGAGCGCGACGCAGCACGGACGACAAGAGATCGACCGAGACGCCGCGACGACCGTCGCACAAGTAACGGCGTTCAATCTCGGACGCAACTAAGAGACCAGTGTGGCCGGACGGCTGTAGCAGTTAGAAACTGAAGTAACTGAAGTAGGCTGTACTTTAGCTTAAGAATTCGCTGAACGAATTCGATTTTCGAGTAGTGCTGTATTCAGCTCAGTATACTTGTATGTACATTTTTTTTTTGTGAATTGTTGTTTGAGGTTTGGCGTTGTTTGGGTTGATAAAGTGTGTTTGCCGTGCCACCTCCGACTCCCGTGTGTCTCTCTCAATCCCATCCACTGCAAGCGCTCCCGAGATAATTCGTGACATTAAGTGGCGAGCCTGTGCCAGGATTTTTCCATCTTTTGGCCCAGTCACTTATCGTCGGGGGTTGCAGGGATGGATTGGGAGAAGATATCAAGAGTCATTAGAGAGAGAAAGCTTAATAAGGAGCAAGGTCTAAAGTTTATTGAGGAATAGAAGGACCGTGTTCAAAAAGAGTGGGAGAATAAGAGGGAGGAGCGCAAAGCCAAACACGAGATAAAACGTGCTGAACTCGAGGTAAAATGCGCCGAACTAGAGGCAAGACGCGCCGTAGCGCTGGAAGCTTATGCACGAGAAAAAGAGGAACTCGAGCAGAAACTGCGACTGGCAGTAGCCAAAAGACACGGTAGAGGAAATGAGAGTAGTCTAAAAGTTTCATCGGGAGATTGCAGTGTGCCCGATTTTCAGAGTTCAGATTCAGTTGAGCCAAGTGGTAGTGAGCAGGCGTGTTGTGCAAATGATAGCACTCTCGTAAGTAATGAGCCGAAGGAACAGTGCTCAAAGATTGCAGATAGTTGTGGAAAGACAACAGTTAGAGAACTACATGCTAATGTTGCTAGAAAGGGCACGGAGGAAGAGAACGCGACACCTCCAGACATTAAAGAGACAGTGCATAGCAATTCGTTGGTGAGCATGTATAGTGAAGGAAAAAGCATGTCTACTTTGCGAGAGAAAACACCAGAGAGGAGTACAATGGAAAGAGTGCCTCAGACGCACGGCGTTAAACGCGAAAAATTAAAGAGAACACCGACCGCTGCAAAGGCATTGAATAAAGGTTGGGGCTGTTATCAGGACGCGCGAAAGGTTGTTCAAGTTGTAAATGGTAGACGCGTCAGCCGAAAGAAAAAGAAAACTGCGGAAACGCGGAAAGCAGGTTTTAAAGGTTTGGATGCACAGAGGGAGTTGAAAGTAACCAGCGCCAGACTTAATGACAGAACGCAGCCGAAAGTTGGTCCGAAGAGGCGTCGAGTGAGCAGGAATGAAGGCAACAGCTATAGTGAGCGTTCGAGACGGTTTGCAGCGAATAGACGCCGTAAAAAGCTGAAAAAGACGAGGAATGTGAAGAAGCACAGACTTAAGCATGTTGTATTGAATTCACGGCCGCTCTAATGGAAAACAGATTCTGTGCAGGAGAATAGCTGAATAGGTTTTAAGTATAGTAAAGAACTAATTTATTTGTGCAAAACTCTGACAGTGTATTTTGAGCAGATTTTTGAGTGTTGCGTATCGTTCGAGTGTAGAGATTGTAGTCTAGACTTTATGGACGATGAACTCGTGGACATTGTGAACGGTTGAGGGCAGTGTTCGGTGACGTGTCCGCGAAAGTGTGACGACTGATTATTAGTGTGCTGTGAAAGCAAGTGCAATAAGAGGATGCAAATCACAAGTTACAAGCCACCAAAAGAAGAGTAGAGGGCCTCAATCTCAGAGGAAGACAAGAGCAGTTTTTTATTGTAAAAAACTCTTAAAAAAGGGGGCCATTGTCATGAGTAAGGGGCACGAGGCACGCGCCCAATGATTGAAACTTCCGATGGTGTGCGGGGCATGGAAAAGTACTCGATGGTATGCGCCCCTGCCACTCTCGCGCACGCGATTGGTCGGTGAAGAGCGCGTGGCTCGCTACCCGAGCCGTGGCGAAAGAACCCAGGAGAAGGAACGGGCATTGTCTGTGGGACACCGTTCGAGGCAGGTCGAAGAAGCCAGCGTTTCACGGGTGAAGACAGCGGCGGGTGCCGGGTCCGGAGGTGCTGCACTACGAGTCTGGGTCGACTTCGGCGATGACCGGGAGAGGCCACAACGGACTTGAAGCATCCTCGTCACAGCGGATTCCGGAGCACTCGCAACGCTCCACCTTCACTCGCTGAACGGCTCGTGCCCACAGGACAGTCCCCGGAGCGTCGCGTCGTCAAATGTGCCACAACGTACTTGGAACGAGGGACCGAGGTGGCAGCTAGGCCTAACCCGTCCGCTTCCGTGTTGGCCATGACGACGACCGGGAAACAAGCAAGAAGCGGATCGGCAAGTTGCTGCTGAGCAACGGCGACCGCAAGTGAGCATCGACGGCGAGCGCGACGCAGCACGGACGACAAGAGATCGACCGAGACGCCGCGACGACCGTCGCACAAGTAAGGGCGTTCCATCTCGGACGCAACTAAGAGACCAGTGTGGCCGGACGGCTGTAGCAGTTAGAAACTGAAGTAACTGAAGTAGGCTGTACTTTAGCTTAAGAATTCGCTGAACGAATTCGATTTTCGAGTAGTGCTGTATTCAGCTCAGTATACTTGCATGTACATTTTTTTTTGTGTGTGAATTGTTGTTTGAGGTTTGGCGTTGTTTGGGTTGATAAAGTGTGTTTGCCGTGCCACCTCCGACTCCCGTGTGTCTCTCTCAATCCCATCCACTGCAAGCGCTCCCGAGATAATTCGTGACAATTCTAAAACAAAGCTTGCTACAAAAATATGCCCTGTGCAGATGACAGCAATGTAGAAAGTACAGTTGGCAGTGTACATGTGGCAGGGATAGCAATTCACTTCCACTTACTGAAACTGGAGTAATAATAATAATAATAATAACAAGATCTATTTTGTATGCTCAGGAGGAGACTGCTGGTGAATTTATTTATTCAATATACCTTACACACCCATTATGGCATGGGGTAAGGGACACGTTGGAAAATATTACATGGTTAGAGAGCTTACAGTTATACAGATAATAAGAAAATATTGTTAAAAAATATACAGTGAAAAAACAACTTTAAACATGCTTGCTAAAATAAAAAGCTACAGAAAAGCATATGAATTCTAAGAAAGCATACTTTTCTACAAATCATAAAAAAAAATGTAAAACTGATAATATTGTTACATATTATATAATAACGAATGAAGTGTAAAAAAGTATTCACATGCTGTAAAATCACTGTATCATAGTGAAACAGTAAGGCAGTACTGTAAGTTCGGATTAGTTGCACGAAGACATGAAAAGAAGCAAATAAATGGAAACCTTAAATTAAAGGAGTACTGACACAAAATGTTGAAGCCGAGATAACATGTGGGATAGAATTGTGTTGACACACACGCATCATCTACAAAATATCAAGGGTTAATATAGCCTAGTACATATTTAAAATCAAGTTCAAAGTGTGCGTCGCACAACTGCTCATGAAACTCCTAATATCACGACATCGACACCAACTTGGTTTTATTGCAAACAACGAACGACCACCTGCATCACAATTTCATATTGGCTGCTATGATCCTTGCGAGTGGGATCTCCTAGGAGACCTTTTCAACAAAAAAGATGGGGCACTTTCTTTATGGGCTTGCACGGGAGCACAGAGCCCGATGTCCTTGCCTCAGCAGCTCGTCTTTGGCGTGCATGTTTACAACATGGAAGAGGAGATTGTAGCAGCACCCAGGGGGAGTCTTTGTTCAAAAGAGTTGTCAATGCGGTGGTCATGTGAATGCGGTTTTGTGTGCTCATGCGGCCAGCTATGTTCACATGAAAACCATTCTGCATCCCACCTTGCTTGGCGCTCTTTGAAACCGAAACTGTGGCTGGATGCTATAAAAGTCTCTGAATAATTAATTTTTGCATGCTGGCATAGACAAGGTTTACAGCTATGATTAAGTAGGCAGCTTATTGCAACAGCAAAAACAAGATCTCAAATTTTTGTGTCAGTGCTCCTTTAAGGAAGTGAGTGTTAAAGGGACACTAAAGGGAAAAATGATTTTTCGCGTAATAGTGAAGTACAATTTCGCAATCACGAAAACACCCTCTTACTGCGACACGACGCTTGGTAAGCGAGAAAAATCGTGAAAAGAAAATGCGGATGGACACGCCACCTTGAGATTCCCGCACCAAACACTGTGACGTCATAGATTCTGAAGGTGTCTACTGAGCCCTACGTAGCTTCTAATCGACAAAAATGAGTGGCGTTGTCATCTGTGGGTGCCATAGACCTAGCATACGAAGTTTCAGAAAATTTCATCCAGCCAATGTCGCGAAAATACAAAAAATACATTTGGAATTGCTGACGTCACGCACGCAGATAACGGCGCCAAATTTATAAATAAAACTTCAACCTTGATTTTCTCCGCTAATAATGAACTTATGATAGTGAAACATATGGCATTAGAGTTCTCAGAATGCAGTTTGTCAATCTAAACCAAGTCATTGTTTCGCTTTAGTGTCCCTTTAAGGTGGTGTTGAAATTTTTATTCATCATGATCAACCGAACCGTTCTTGAAGGCCAGCATTCCGACCCGATTGAATGCCTCTCCTTGTATTCCTACGTTATTATCCAAACAAGTGCTTGGAAACATATAATTTAAAGAAGTACATAGTACCAGGCTTGCAGCTTTGTCAATGTTAGTTTAAATGTAGATACGACTGATCTGCAGCTAATTTAGCAAATATTTTTTTGATCTCAGCTGTTGCATAAACCTGCTCTGGGCCCAAGACAATTACTTGTGTGACAAAGAACTACCTTCAGGAGACATTCAGAAAGCAATTAGTAATCGAAAGGTGACAGCATTTTTCATTCGTGCCTATGGTGACGTTGAATGCGCAAGGCTAAGAAGCTGTCTTAGTGATTTTATCATGACCTGAGCACCAGAACTTTGGAGTGATGAACTTCACAGAGAAGAAAGTGAAAGGCCAATTATTAGATGTGCAAATATGTGAGCACTTCGAACAAATATTGCAGTATTTGAACTTGCTTTGAAATAAATTTAAGTTATTCTAAATTTCGAAAAATGAATAAATGGACATATCTGAACCGCTTGTAACCCCCTGTAAAGGTGGTTTCACTGCAGTGAAGAGATGTGATGCCGTAAACACACCTATCCAGGGTAAATCCGCCCTGCCACGAAGCCTCACTCCAAGGTTAAACGAACACATTACCCTCACATCGATTCATTATTTTTTAAGTTTAAAAGCTTTTTATACCCGCTGATATGCGGTAAATATAGTAAATTTTGAGACATAATGCATTTTACAGTTTATCACTTGCATTCTACCCAAAAGTAAAATCCTGCTGCTATTCAAAGTTGCCTCCACTTCCCTCTGAACCAAAAAAAAATTACATTAGCACATCCCTTGTTTCAATTAAAAAAAATGTTGTGCAGGTTATTTGGGTCATGACAAATATGCTCATTTTTCTTTATAATATGTGATATATACTATTCGAATTAGTCTTGAAATTATTTGACCAAATCACTATTAGCTTCAAGTTCGCTTCGAACTTAAAATTTACTGTTTGCACATGCCTGCTATTTATACATTTCCTTCAATTTCTTTTCATCACCCCTCCAATGGTACATAGCTTTGATGTCGTGGGAACTACTGGGCAATGCTGCCAGTTGTCTTTTGCCATTTTCATTCATGCTCTGCCTTAACTATTACAAAGCAGCGCCACACTTTTATATCCACCACCACTGTTCCCTGGTTTGTCACTCTCACCTGTTGCACTCCTGAAATTTTTGTTGCGTACAAATTTTCCACTTCTCTGCTTTTCTGTTCCACTGCTCTTAGCTGCTATCATCTCTACGCAGTGGTAGCTGATGACAGATGATGTCTTGGGACTACAACTTCGAAGCTATGTAAATGCTGCTTGATGCCATAGTTGTGCACAATTTCGAAAGGCAGTGGTGTTTCCTCCCCAAAGGCGCATACTCTAGACTAACATGCACACTCTAAACTAATGTCATGAGTCACACAACCAGTGCTTCCGCCATCTGGTTACCGAGCATGACTAATTCTTTAGTCGTGGAGGCAATTGCACGTCATTCCTCTGGGCAGGCCTCCAGCCTTGTTAAAAGGGTCACGAACCACCTTTCACGCTTGGTGAAAGACATATACCGTGGAAAGCGAAGCAGGCAGGGCTATGAACAGCTCAGCTAAATCTTGCAGTCATGTGCGGCATGGAGAGTTGGAAGTGGAAGGCAAAGTTTCTATCTTTTTTAGGCGCCCTCTCTTCGTATGGAGGCCCGTGCTCACTCTCTGTGGAGCTGCCAGCACCTGCTCTTTGGCGTCACACAACAGATGGCATGCTATCATCATCATCATCAGATAGCATGAGTTAGCTGCGAGTGTTTCGTGACTGTTAAGGTAATAATACGAGGAATTTTGTGCAGCTCACAACGCAAAACCACTTGCCACCCATCGCATGCACGCCCACAAGGAACTGAAATTCGCTTGCCCAACCAACGAAGCGCTGGTCAAACACACACGAGCGTTGCCTTGTGGACAGCAGAGGCTGCAGTGCCACCTCGGTTCCGTCACTTCCGTCACTTTACCCTAAATATAACATTGCACGCACAATGTTGCCAAGAATTGTTGGAAGCCAGGTGGGAGAGTCGGGGCTGTCAATAAAATTCACTTGTAAAGAATCTGCACATCTCTCCAACCTGTAATTTGGCATAGATGACGGAAACACGCAAGGGAACATACCCACCGAATTTTATTGAGATCCATTGACCTTGTGAAATCACTGGTGTTTGCCTTAAAGGCCAACTCCAGAGGTTTTTCGAGGTCAATGGATCTCAATGAAATTCGCTGGGTACGTTCCTTTGCACATTTCCATCATTTATGCCAAATTTCAAGCTTGAGACATGCGCTGATTGTTTGTAAATGAATTTTAAAGATTGTCTGCAAACGCCCACCCGGCTTCCCACAATTATTGGCAACATTGCATGTGTGACGTGTTGGTTTGCCGGTCGACGGAAGTGACGCAGTCGATGGGTTCGCTAACTTTGGCCGCTACAGCGTATATTGTGCTGGTCACAAACTGACGGTGTTTGGTCGGCGCTTCGCTGGTTTGGTGTGCGATTTTCTGTTCTCTGTGGAGGAGCGTGTGATATTCCGCGCCGGCGGGACCAGCATGCCTTGCACGACTTCCGGTTCGTAACAAACTACTACGTCATACTTGGACAGTACACTCGGTTGGGTTTCGGTTTCGGTATTGCGCCTTTTTGCTTATTAAAAATTATTTTCGAATTTGCTGAGCATTTCAGTTATCGGGCGTGTGACAAGAGTGTCTCAGGAACATAAAAGCACCATTATCCTGACACGGTCAAAAAATCGCCGGAGTTGGCCTTTAAGTTGTCAGGAATGATTCAGGTTAGAAAGGTTTGGTCTCAATCCTGACTATCGTTGGGTATCCAGGGGGTTGTAACAGCAGCAACATTGTTTTGCTAACTATAAGGGCGCAGGTTCTATTCCTAGCCACATTTTGATTGGAGTGACATGCAAAAACACTCTTGTACTTAGATCTAAGTGCCCCATCAGAACCTCAGGTTGTCGATACTAAACCGGAGTACTCCCCTACGGTGTGCCTCGCAATCATGTGATGTCTTGTCTTGGGTGCATAAAAAAAAAAATTGAATTTCAGATATTGGTGTTCCTCTCGAAGGAACATATTAGTGCAACTACAAACTTCTCGTGACTGTTTATGGCTGCCAGGTTAATGGCAAATTGTTCTTTACAATTGCACTGCCTTGTCTCTCAAGTCTAACCAGTACTTGTGTTTGCGGTTTGTATGGTGACCGCACTTTTGATTTCATGCATGCATAATTTTTCTTGTGACAGGTTTCTGCTGTTGCCGGCATTTCTTGGTTCTCTAACGCAGAAGAGAGTTGCGGCGGACCGGAGTGAAATCCTGCGATTATCTGAGGTACGTTTCAGTTAAAGTGTAGTGCTCTTGTTGAGTGTGCTCTGAGCATTTTCTAAAAGACAACCCGCTCTATCGGTAGTTTCCTGTGTACAATTTTTTATTTTTTATTTTTTTGGTGCAGCTGTCTTGTGGTGTACTACAAGTAATTTCATGTATTTTGCTGTGCAGCTGTTAATCGCTTAATACCGGTAGTTCCTTGTAAAGGGACGCTAAAGTGAAACAATGGATCAGTTTACATTGATAAATTGTGCTCTGAGAACTCTAATGTCATTAATTTTACAATCATAGGTTCGTTTAACAGAGGAGAAAATCAAGGCCAAAATTAACATTCTTAAATTTCGTACAGAAATCTCTGTGTGTGGCGTCGTGTCTTTCAAAGTGTATTTTTCGTACTTTAGTGATATTGGCCTCAGTGAAATTTCTTGAAACTTGGTATGTGAAGTCTATGGCCCCATCAGAGGGCAACATGTTCACTTTTACCTATTAGAAAAAGCATTGGACCTAGTAGACGCTGTCAAAATCTATGACGTTATGGTATTTGGTGCAGGAGTTTTATGGTGGTGTTGCCACCTGCATTTTCTTTTGTGCATTTTCGGGTTTACCAAGTGTCTTCTCGTGACAAGCTTGGTGATTTTGGAATTAGGAGAGTAATTTTCTTGTATGAGAAAAGTTGTCGTTCACTTTAGTGTCCCTTTAATGTTCATTAGTAACCATCGTGGGAACGCCATTCTGCTTTGCCAGCAGTTTGTGAAGAGATGAAGATAGAAGTAAAGGAAAAACAAACTGGCCCTGATTATCCATCATTTGCCCTCTTGAAGTAAAAAATTGCTTGATAGCCTATGAGGATTTGAGTTGTAATCCAATGACCTGGCAGTCAGAGGATGGTAGTCTACATCGATGCTGGAGGAAACACTCTTTTGGCATGCTTGAACGTGTGCTGTTTTGTATCATCCATGAGTCGAGGTGGAAGAATTTTGGTTTTGTGTAGCCGTATGTAGTAGCTTCACTGTAAAGAAAAACAAATACTGAAGAAGTCGGCAGTTCCTTTGGCTCTGTGCGCGTGCACTGGGACAGCTGGACTTTACTATTGGCGTATTCGGTTGGGCGTTTTCGAGCGCTCTGAAAAGTTGCCACGCGTTCGGTTGGTAGAATTCGAGCGCTCGGACTACCTTCGGTTGGCTTTTTCGGAGCGTCAAACTCCAACTCGGAGTGCTCCCGACCGCTCTGACTTCGAAGTCAGAGCGTGGCGCGATCTGGCCGGGAGGACGGATCAAGTGACACAAGCCGGTTGCCGGCAAGTGACAGCGCGAGCACGCATTTCGGAAGGGGACATCGCCGGACGCGTAATACTCCGTGCACGTGTGTTGTTCGCGGCGTTTTTGAGTGTGTGTGTGGTGAGTTCACATCTGCGAAGCCTTAAATGCACCATGTCAAGAAGGATGTGGCTAGTGAAGGCGGAGAATACGTCAATGCTGTTGTTACAGCCGCTCGGACGTTGACGACGATCGCCAGATTTATGTTCTGAGCTCAGAAGGCTGTTGCTACGTCCCAGATATGTCGCAGATAGCCACTTAACTGATCAGCGCCATTTGCCGATGCAGTGCAGGAATGTTTACCGGGCTGCTTCCCGCGCTGGCTGCACGGTGGCGCAACAGGTGCGCTGCTCCGAAATCGCCGATGTATTCGGTTGGCACGCTGCCTCTTGCGCTCTGATTGCGAGCTGCGTTGGCATCTGGCGACTCTCAGCCAGAGGACTGGTGTGACCAACCGAATACGCCATATGTAAGAACTTGTTCCTGTCCTAGTTGGTGCCTATGCTTCCTAAACGTGTAGTTGCTGGTGAAAAGCTTAAAAAAAAAAAGGAAGAGACAGAGGAGTGCCAAATACCAACTACTGTCCCTTCAACCCCCCCCCCTCCCCCCTTTTTTTTTTTGTTTTTCAGATTTCGAGCGTTGTGGCTGAAACCGCATGTTTAGCAAGCACTTTCTACCATGCACTTGATTTGAGTTAAAGTTCGTTCTGTTTTCTCAGTGGATATAGTTCGTACCTAATGTATTTTTCTCACTGATGATCCATACGAAATATACAGAAAATAATTCGGTGGAGATTGTGCATGAATTTAGGTGCATCAGTTAGCCTCACGGCATTGCTTCACATTAACGCTAGGGAGGCAGCTTCATGGCAATACATGAGGATCTTTCTTTTCTTTCATTCTAATTTTTCTGTAGTTTGTTGTTGAAGGTTTGGGTCAGATGTGAGAAAATGAACTACTCTATGTGATTTACCAAGTTGTACGTTGGTATTTCCTACAGCTGCACTACAAAAATGTGGGTACCCTGGCAGCTAATTTTTTAATTTCCCCGTTGACTTTCTGTTTGTTCATACGAAACTTTCTCATTGAAGTTCCCCATTACCATCAGTGGGGAACTTAAAAAAATTTTCTTCCTTAAAACAAAAAATGTAATGATAAAGCTGGCCAGATAAGAACTATTCATTTGCTTTTGATTGAGTTATAAACGTGATTTTTAATAGGTGCACGACATGGTGTAAATTTCATCTCAATATGAACAAAAATGATTTTCTCAATTTCATGAGTTTCTTCTCGTAAGATTTAGAGGCTTCAGTGGTCTGAAATTATTTTTAATTCAAAATATACCTCTCGTAGAATAAGTATTGATTACTCAGATATTCATACCATACATAGTGCAATTTCACAAGAGGAAATAAATACAAACATGGAAGATTTTGGCAAGGTTTCGGGAGGTGGATATGGTGCAAAAATTGTA
>JALIZH010026888.1:0-49414 GCA_030522465.1 Rhipicephalus appendiculatus
CTCGAATATATTACGAGAGACGTTGTTAATGAACAAATCTCTTTGTCATTAATTCCTTCATCCTCTTTACTTAATACTAACCCAACTCATTTCGCGCAGCATAACAACTTCATTTTGCGCAAAGTGCGAACTAATTATGGCAAACAGACAGTTCACTTTGCGGCCATATCATTATGGAACACACTACCATTTCAAATCAATATCCCAAAAACCCATATATTTCGCCATGGATTAAAAAAGTTTTTGTTGTGTGACATTTGTTCTTATGCATAACTGGCTTTTCCCTCGCATTGTCATTCTATCTTCAATCTTTCTTTTCTCTCTTTTTTGCTATCTATACTTAGATTACATTTCCGAAGACTCATAGTTGATGTTAACATTGTCATTTTGTTGTATCTGTATCTCATTATTTTTTAATTTTTGTAAACTTACTATTTTTGCTACTGTCATTGCTAATCAAATATTTATGTTGATATTGCATAGGAGGTCCCATTTCAGTTCATACTACGGGACCTCCTTCTGCATATCCTTATCTTGTACACTGCCTTGTGAAATAGTAAAATTTGATTTGATATTTTAGGGGCGAAGCGTCTAAGGGTGTGGGTCTGTCCCTCCTCTGTAGTTGTTGTTGTTGTAGTAGTAGTAGTAGTAGTAGTAGTAGTAGTAGTAGTAGGTAGTAGGTAGGTAGATAGCCACGTATAGTGGAATGTAGTACCCACTGCACGTGATAAAGATGACGATGACGCAGTATAGTGGAATGTACCCACTACACGCGATAACGATGAAGTATAAGCGCGTTCCAGTATAGTGGAATGTACCCACTACGCGTGATAACGATGACGATGACGCTGGATGACCATGAAGTATAAGCGCGTTCCAGACCACACATTTTCTTTCTGCCATGGATGAAAACGATCGAGCTTCGCCCACTCATCATCATTCACTTCGTGGATATGGCGTGATTTTTTTTATATGATCTTACAATATCATTGTAACGTCGCATCTCAGCACAGCCGGCTGCATGAACCTTCTCATGCCGTATCTTAAGCAAATGTGACTGAATCTTTCAGATTGTGACATTGCAAGCGGAGGCGTAAATGTACAATAACTTTTCGTGGCGACATACGATATTGTGTGCTCTCTGTGTACGATTTTCTTCAAGTGTTGCTTCTTCGTGTGTCTCCGGTGTTCTGCGAAGCTACAGTATGAAAAGTTTGCCAGAAACGGCAATATTTTTTGTTATGTATGTGTTAGGAGCTACGTGATTCTGACACTCATAATTCCTCTACTGTTAATAATGAGTGGAACAAAGTAGATCCTTGAAACTAGGGCAAACACCCGCGCTGAGAGACTGGCCTCGAACGAGGTAGTTTCAAAAGACAATTCGTTATTAAAGAGTGAGATTTTTGGCTTTTTAAGATGAAAGAAGTAAAAATGAAACAAAGAATGCTAAGAATAGAATACTATAACGGAACAGAATTAAGTAATGAAGCGGGGAAATTGAACAAAAAAGTAAACCAATTTGGAAATGTAGAAACATGGGAGTAAATATTGATTCTTTAACGTAAATTTCCTTGAATAGATAGAAACCTCCTGCAAGGCATCGGCAACTGCCTGTCACAGTAACCAAGAGATCACATGCAACTCGCGTTTTCGTTATCGTTATTGAACACGCACAAGCATACCCCTTATGGTGACTGCAACACCGAGGGGATGAGGGATGAAGTACGAATGATATCTCGAAAATTGAAACTACAAGATACACGACTCAATAACTCGATTCAGATAGGATCAACTAAATGTTAGTAAGAGTGGATAGCGAAACAATATATATACTCAAGACCATTCGCCATTTAGTGAACGTACAGACACGCAAGGCGACATTTGCCAATTTTAAGGCAACACTGGCCACAATTAACCTTCACGTACTCAACGTAATCATACTCTTGTCGACATCTACCGTTCAGCCACTACTAGAAAACATTATCAAGTGCTAAGCAGCGTTGCTCACAGCATGCATCTAAATGCGGTAGAAATACACCACAGCACAGCCAACTTTCACAAATGGCGAGAGGGGAGGCAGGGGTGGGGTTTAGGTTACGCTAGGATATATGCCCTCGCATCTAGTAACTATGGCATACGTTGAATATGTGTCAAAAGCTGTCACACGTATATTTTTTATGCAACAGGCTGTCTAATGTTAGACGCATTCTTCTAATGCTATCCTCCAAGGGATCGTGTCCAGTTCCTTCGCCTTGCAAAGTGTTCTCTATTGGTAATGCAGTATCCGTCTATTCGTTCTTTTCCCTCTCTTTCTGATATTCACACATCATTTGTCTTTCATGTCGCACGCGGTGAAGAAGAATGCAAGCCGTTCACTTTATTTCTTGGTCCTTGCAGAGCAACGATATCGCACAAGCGTGCCATTTTGTATTGCGCGAGTGATGAAAAAGTACCAATCCGGAATGTTGCTCGCGCCAGTCTTCGACGCGTGCATGCAATGGTGCTATGTATTGCGTAAAAATTCCCACTCATGATAGTCGTTTCGAGCATAACTCAAGCGAAGAAAGTGAAGGACAGAAATGCGATTCGGTTCAAGCTGAATACATTAGCACACCGATGATGCAGACATTTTTGGCGTGAACGCTACTTCAGTAGCAGGAACGGAAGCAATACTTTTGCGACCAAACTCTGTTCGCAAACTGTCCGAGGAATTCCATCCCGCTCCGAATATTTCAGACATTTGGCATCTTTCAGTTCAATATTACAGTTCTAGCAGGAGGGAATAAAAATATCAGCGCCTTCGTTGCTTGTCCACTGCTCTGTTTCGCGCCGGAGGCATTCTCTGAGTTCCAAGAAATATATTGCGTGGGCTGCCAGCTTGTTTGATTCAAAAGTTTTGCCTCGTGCAGTACAAAAGCGTCCTACTGATTTCTTACCTCTTTTTCTTTTTCTCCATTATTGTTTATTTGTTCATTTGCGTGGAATCTAGAAAGTTGGGTCTGCTTTTTTATATTTCGTGGCATCCATATTTGAAACATGTGAATTATTTTAGGATAGTTTTGAGATAACGCCTAGAATATTTCGAAATAAGAAACAACCAGCCGTGCTTTCTATACGTTGTCCTATTATTTATGCTTTGGAACCGGAACTGTCAAGAAGATCTGTACGCAAATTCGGTGCTCCCCGAAGACACGCTCGTTATGGAAATGAATTGGCAATATATTATGCGGATGCTTAGCTTAATAAATTATATCTATATTGTTTTTAGTGAGTTTGCTCCTCACGCAACATCACAGACAAAAAACTGTGTATCCTTCCGCGGACGTAAATCCTAAACATCATGAACTGCACGTCAGCTTTACGAAACGGAAAATGCAGGTGGTATGTTAAACGAAAAATTTGCGCATTCTGTGATTAAAAGAATAATGCACTGATTTCACGTCGCAAGGACTGGTTAAACAGCGGAGCTAGTGTCATGAATCGCTTAGCTCTTCTTTCCTTTCCCTTTGTTTCCATACTATTTCTTTTCTTATGATAATTCCTTTCATTTCTTAGACCTTTTTTCGTTGTCTTTACAAGTTTATTTGGAGGGGGGGGGGGTGAATTTTGATGTCACTAGCCCTGCTGATTAATCAGTTCTCGCGACGTTGAGTCACAGAAGATGGGTTCCTTTTTAACGTCTTTTTGGGGTGTTTTCTTCCATTAAAGAAAGGAGAATCTGTCTTTACATTGATTTATTTTTTTTGTCTCCCTTGGTCTTGAGGACCAGAAAGACGTTGCGATTGCCCTTCACCTGCCAACTCATGCTTACATTCCCGACCAGGCAACTTCTTATTCCGGAGAGTGTACGACTTCAGCCATTGCTGAACATTATAGTTGTAGTTCTAGATGTTCTTCATTTTTAGTGTACTGGAGATTTGTAGTGGAGCGTGCTCATTTCTTGTGGCACATACCCTGGTAGGCTCTACAAACGACGCGGCGTATGAAATAACGCTGACTTTTAACGATGTTGACACGTTTAATACCCCAGCGAAAGATATCTGCTGAACTGGAGTCGTCTAAATAATAGTCCAATATACACGCCTGGAGAAGATATTGCCCACGCGTGTTATTTTGATGTGCTCTCTTTAAACCCACAAAGACTGTGAGCAATGCTCGGCGCAGATCGCGCCTCAATGTTCGAGAAGCTTCACGTTTGTAGTAGGTCGTTTTGTTAACATTGCGCACAGCACTCGAACACTCAAGATTATTCCAGAGCTTGCGCGACGACCAGTGATAAGACTAGCATGTTCGACGCGTGATGTATAAAAGCCGGCGCGTTCCAACGACCCCGCCACGGTGGTCTAGTGGTTATGGCGCTCGACTGCTGACCCGAAGGTCGCGGGGTCAAATCCTGGCCGCGCCGGCTGCGTTTTCGATGGAGGCGAAAATGCTTGAGGCCCGTGTACTTAGATTTAGGTGCACGTTAAAGAACCCCAGGTGGTCTAAATTTCCGGAGCCCTCCACTACGGCCTCTCTCATAATCATATCGTGGTTCTGGGACGTTAAACCCCGGATATTATTATTATTATTATTCAAACGATGATGAGATTATCGACGACCGACGCCCTGTGCGCAGATATCAGTGTACAGCGTGCGTTGCTTGCTGTAATTTGAGTTTCCGTTTCGCGGCCACAAGTTCGGCCAAATAAAGAGTTTCCCACAACAAAGCAGAAAACTGGGCGAGTGGGTAAGTGCGCGCTATCCTTTGAAGATAAAGAGTTTCCCCTTCAAGAAGCCTACTGCTGCCTCCGTCCACGTCACGACCACGTGACAATATACAAGAATATAAATTGAACGCTGCTTACGACCGGCTATTCACAAGACTGCTGCACAAAATATCAATGCTGCGTCTTGCAGTTTCAACTGGGTTATGTTTAATTACTCCAGCATAGATTACAATGTGACGGTACGTAGCTTGTATGTATGCGCGTTCTATCAACACCTTTATTTTTTGCGTTTTCTTTTACTGAGCCAACTTATACCATGTCATTAACTTCAAATCATAAAATAGTAACATGCATTGGTGCTACCAGGGCACCCACCGTCCTTACGCAAACTCCGAGCCACGTGAAGAACCGTTGTACTAAAATGCGAATGCATAGGAGTCTGTAGCACTTCGCATTATCTTTGAATTTCGAATCTGCATAATACGCAGATACGTTCTTGCTAGAAAACTGCTCCTTCACATTAAGTCTGGAGCAGCCCGGGTTAGCTAGATATATTCCTTTGCGTAGCAGTTTAATTACAAACCAGCACAACCCATCTTCAGTCTGTCAGCGGTGCCTATACTGAAGTTTTGATCAGAAGTCATAAATATCCTCGTTTCACAAACAAGGGTGTTTACATCGACTTCTAGCGTGAGCCACATGCAAGTTATAATATTAAATGACGATACCGATAGCGTGACTTTCAGGTCCGCCCGTTTCATTTCGAAACACCGCAAACAATACGTGTAGGCTTAAGTCTCGCATAATGTTTCCCCTCAGTGAAAAATATTCAAATATTTGCCTTGGCCCATCTGTGATTGTACTCTCACCAGGAGTCGCCTCTCCAGCCACAAGATTTTGGCAAACACCTCCACGTGTTTGCCAGGGGGGATGCTAGCAGATGACGCGGCGTGGATGAATACATGTGGAGGGGCTAATCGCCCTTCCGATTGGCTAATGAGCCCTGTAGCCTCCGCAGTGCTGAAGGGAACTTCTGAGACAGAGTATAAGTTGGCTCGAACCACGGAATATGTATCTCTGTCAATTCGTTAACGTTGTCCCTACTAAATTCTGACGCAAGGCATAAGGAGGCTCAATATCTCTTCTCTGTCTTCTTCATTCTCTGGTTTCAAAATCTCTGCATGTGAAAAAAAAAATATTCAACGCCCACAAAAGCTGGTTCTCTAAGTTAGATAATTTTAGCAATTCTAACCCTCATTCTTATTTATTATCATTACAATTTCAGTGGCGGTACTCAGAATCTACATGGTGATGTATAGTCTAATTCTTTTATATACAATGCATGTTGTCACATCACATTCACAAAACTAATAGTTCCTGCGTAAATGGTGATCACAATTCACGCACATCACTTCGTATCGCTAACTTCCCTTACAAGAAAACATCAGGAAACACTAACCAAAGTGCCAATAAGATGCCAAGAAAGTTATTCGCAATAAAAGAACAGAATGCACAGGCTCTACAACGCGCGAACGAGCCAACCTGCGCCGCTCTGCCATGCATTTGACGAGGACTAAAGCCCAGCCCGCACAAACGTGCGGGTGACTTTTTCACGCGTGAGTACACAGCCTGTGTGGTAAGAACGGGTAAATTTTTTAGCGAAGCATGTTCTTCTAAGTCTTAATATTGCCTTTCATATGCATGCACTCCCGAAAAAATATGTATAATAAGAAGGAGCGTTGATTTACACGTATGAGGTAGCTGCTGTCGGCGCACGTGCTCAGACGGCATTTTTCGTATAAGATTGCTCGCCCTCTGGTGTCGAAATAATTGAACTACTGAAGCAGATATATTCCCGTAAACATTGACTTCAGTGGCACAGAGCTATGAAACCGAAGCTGAAACAGGTGCCGTTCGGTGAGCGTCTTTGTGGACCCACACGTTTGTGCGGGTCAGGCCGTAAAGGGTTAAAACAGTACAGTAACAACCAGGCGTCACATAATACGAATTGCGTAACGAGTGAGTCGTTCAATGCTCCAACCCATTACAAAAGCCTAAGGCATAATTCTTTACCGTCGTCAGCCACAGCATCAACAAAGTGCACATAATGAGTTACAAGTGTGTAGCGGGTACCGCGCTTTTCCGAAGAATGACGAATAGTGACACAGTGGACGCTTCCCCACTACACAAAAATTATGATGATTTACGGCGTAGTGCGTACCATGCAAGTGAGCTTGTAGTAGTAGTCTCAAGAGCGTTTAAAAAAGCCTCTGGAAAGGCCGCTTTTCCAGCTTTCGCTGTGACTGTGCTGCGCGTTTCGCGCAGGCCTAGCGGTTTTTTAAAGACGATAGTCTTTCTTGGGATACTTAAACGGAGAAATTTTGGTCTGTCTGTCTGTTCCTCTGTTTGTCGGCACGTCACACGATTCAGCCACCCGGCCAAAGTTTAACCACTTTCTGAGCGCCCAGCCATCTTGCACAAGTGTTTTTTGTTCATACTTGTGAACATTGTCGATCAAAAAGCAAATGTTACGCATGTCTGAGGAGCAACGTCAATAAATAGGTAGTCTCTGGTATGTTTCTTTATAAGAAAATACATAGATACGTAATTATGAAGACGCGAGCGTTTCTTAGGTTGCGCTCAAAAAGCGACGCTATGCACGAAAAAGCCCTCGGCCGACGATATGTTGCTGCTGGGTTCTGCACAAGGTGATGTTTCTCGACAGCACTGCCAGATGGCGTCCATGTCTCACGCAGCGCCTCTTCTATTTTATCAAGGCCAGCCAGATGCGGCCGATTCAACATAGAGAAAGCGCTGTCTGAGGCAAGGCAAAACAGTGTAGTACGGCCGGCAGAAGACTATCGTCTTTCGACGACATTTGCGGCGAAGCACGCAGATACGCGGCCAATTTTTTTTTGTGTTCCATACTGTAAAATAGTGAAATATTCCAACATGACCGCTTTTCGATTTCGTCGTGGTTGATTAATACATTTTGCATAGTTTTTGAAAACTGCTTCTTTTCTGCATGTTGTTCTGTGCTGTCCCCAAGCCACACCAAGCGGACAGATAATCTGCGAATTTGAGAAATTTTGACTTTAGATTCCCGAACTTGTCTTAGATTTGTTTTTGTTCGCTTTGGAGTGCTTCTAGATGTGTAGTGATGATGTTTTGACGGGCTAATATCTCTGGTACCGAACGCACTGCTTCCAGTAGTGCACGCTCCTGCTTTTCTGGCAGAGGATCGAAGTTCTGCTCAACATCACCATCGAATAGGAATCTTACTCTAAACAAAAAGTTCATTGCACGAACACAAGTACCGGCATAAGCAAGCTCAAACAGCTAAAACGACCAGGTGAGTTCCGGTACGGAGTTTTTATGCGTGCGAGTTGGCTTATAATGGTAAAAGAGACAAGCCTGTAGAAAGAGCAGATGTAAGCATTCCGACCACATCTCGGCATCAGAACCTAAGCGACCTTGTCTGCAGCAGGCGTTCGAATAGTCCTTCATTGCATAGCGAGTGCTGTCGGGGACCGGTAGTGATAAACGCTGACACTCTGGCCACTTAAGATCTGTCCAGATATGACCATAACCAACCACTCGGTGATTACAGCAGGGTGCTTGCTGTCCTCCAAGAAAGTCGCTGTTTTCGGTAGTTCTGAAAGGGTGTGCAACCGCCTCTAGCTGCTGCTGAAGCGTCGTCAAATCATGGAGAGATTGCCACGCAGCCGTTTCTATGTTCCCATCTGGACGTGCACTTTGAACCTTGTCACATATTCTGAACTTTCTTGAAGTGTAACCAGTGCCGCATGTCCTACACACATCTGGAAGAACTGAAGAAATAGCAGACGTAAGCGTTTCGACCGCATATCGGCACCTGAACCCAGGCTTCTGTATCTCAAGTGAAAACGAACTTGGAAACAATGGGAGCGATGGGAAGTATAGGCTTACGATTGAATTGCATTTGCTAGGGAACTATGTACGGGTCTTTTCTACAGTGTCAGTTTCGTTCTTCGCACCGATTTGGTAGTGGGGTGCGGTGCGAAGCACTCAAGCGGTGACTTTGTTGTTGAAAGATACTGAAGACCGTTAGGTTTGCTGCGACGTTGCGGTTTTACAGGTGATACTTCACAGTTCTAGCAAAGTATCATGCACTCACCATAGCGCATAGATGTATCGTCCCATGCCAGTGCAGGAAATTGCAGAGAGTTCACGTTTTTTTATAAGTGCGTGATGAAAACTCGTTCAAATCGGCTACCGACGGCGAAGGGATGTAGACACACCGTCACGCTCCTTTGGAACAAAAGATACGTTGAGGGCAGGCCACAGGGACAGAAGCACCTGGCGTCTCAGCAGATGATACGTTAAGTGTTGTTCACTCAATGCAGTATTTTCTTTCCGTGAATAGATCGTGCGCATTGTCGAAGCGAAAGCTAGCGTATTTGTTTTCAAGTTTTGTCAAAAATAAATCAATATTGGCGAAGTCAAATTTGGAACACGATGCCAGAGCATTCCTATCCTTATGATTGAATTTGTACATGCTTCAATTTAATCACACGGTCACGCGAACTTTGTGCAATAAGTTTTACACAAGGAAGATTCAAGTAAACTTTCATTGAAAATAGCTTCATATATTTCTGTTGAAAACTCGCTAAACAAGCGTCGCGAAGCTCCAGGATCAAATCCATCCGAAGCAAATCGGAAGCCTGTACATCCCTTTATTCCCGTGGTGGTTGAAGCGCCGCTCATGGAGCCCTGCATCGACACCAGCGCCAGCTTTTCCCCTAGGTATTATAGTATCAAACTCTGTGGGATTTACATTCCATCTAGTCGCGTGATATTTCGGAACGCCAGCGCATTAAGCGGCTCTTGTGCTGCTCTGTGGGAAATCGGGAAATTTTCAACACTAATATATCGGTGCACATCATGTTGAAAATAACAGCGTCGCTACAGTTTAAAGGTGATCCAATTTTCAAGCTTACTCCTTAATCCAATCTAAACGTAACAAGTGGTGCTATGCTAACAGGTGAACCATGCACTTTGTTTTCTCCTGCAGGTGATACCCGTCCCCCAGATTAGGTGACCTCAAGAACTGTGTCCTGGCGTACACAGAAATATCTTACGTTAGTAGTATTAAGCACTACAAATTTTCCCGTCGAATCCTGGTGCAAAATATATACTAAAGAAAGGGGTCGGTCATTAGCTAAGGTAATTTATGAACGGGAGGCTTCGCTATTTGAGCTCCGGAAATGCAGTAATCGTACCGAGAGCGTTTTTAGATGTGAAGCATCTTATGGCGAAGCTTAATCCGGTGGTGGTGGTGGTGGTGTGCCGCGTGCCCACCCTTATTGCGCATGCGCAAACCCTTTAAAAAATAAAAATAAAAAACATCCTCTCTCCCTCTCTCTCCTCTAGGCATCCCTCCCCGCGGCAACCACACCCTCACTGCGCATGCGCCTCCCCTCCTCTCTCCCCTCTTACACTCCCCCCCTCTCTCCTCTAGGCATCCCCTGCCCGCGGCGTCTACACTCCGACTGCGCATGCGCGTCCCCCCCTCTCTCTCCTCTCCTACGCTCCCCCTCTCTCCTCTACGCATCCCTGCCCACGGCGTTCACACTCCCACTGCGCATGCGTGTCACCCCCTCTCTCTCCTCTCCTACGCTCCCCCCTCTCTCGCCTCGCGACGCCGACGCAGGCAGCGTCTGCTAGCGAGTTTCTTGGTTGAAAAAACCGACTGTTCGCGCTGCACAACCGTTCACTGGCCACCCCGTATATATGGCAATGGATCTTGACCTCCAAGGTGGTGCCGGTGGGAGATTTCTCCTGTGCGTTGTTGAACAATAAAAATTCGCAGCGTGCGCGTTAACTAAAAGCGGAGTGCGGGTCTCTGTGTCCAGTCGGAGTCTTCTGTCTCTCATTGTCCATTAGCAGCGATTGGCATGTTCCAGTAGGAAACACTGCTCCATCACTGCCTGCTTTGCGCCTCCCCAGTTTTCTCTCCTGCGCAACGCTGCGATGAGCGCCAGCGTCAACGCCGCCGCCAGTGTAAGCGTTAGCGCCCGCTGCTTCACATCTACACATGGTTCCACAAGGCAGTGACAGCCCACAAGGCAGTGAAAGCCCTCTTGTGCTTTTTGAGGCCGACGGGCTTGTGTGAACGCCTCTAACTTGCGGTGCAGTTCCACAGGCTGCACTGAATTTCACTGCCTCTCTCTCTTTTCCTTCTCTTCCCTCCTCTCTCAGCTTTCTATTCCCCTTCCCTAATCCCCCCAGTGTAGGGTAGCCAACCGGAAGTCTTTCTGGTTTACCTCCCTACCTTCTCCCTTTCTGTTTGCTTCCTTCCTTACGCCTTTTAAGAACACACATTTATTTTCGCACTTTCTTTTAATCATTAATGGTACTGAATAAATACTGGTAGTGCGGAAAGTGCGCTGCCTTCTTAGAAGTGACGCAAGATTTGCGAATATATGCGCATGATATTTCGTGTGAGTGCCAACTCATAGAAATACAGCGACGCAATACAGAGTAATAGATTCCCAGATGAACGTTACGTTGGGAGTCTTGCGCTTTCTTCTTCGTTTAGTCCCCAAACCCCACAGGAAAAGTTCTGCCGCCAGCGATGTGTCACCAATGATTACATTTGCAAACAGGACCTAAGAAACTTCCTTTTCGCCTGAGCTGTTCCTGAAGAGGCATTCATAAATTAAGAAATGTGGAGGTTTTAGCTCCGCTCATAGCTTTTCGGCTCCGAGAAGCACAAGAAAACGATGTCTAATGATCGTGGCCAACGAACCGAGCAGACGAGACGGCTTGTTTGCTTCTGGGATGCAAGTCATGTCGGCGTTGTGGTAGGCGCACCCGCGCCAAAGTGCTCTATGAATGGCCTTCCCTAAAATAGCCCGGATACGCTTCAATGGACGTCTCCACTTGCTTTGATCGCGATAGCCTATGTCCTCCCTCCGATGGTCGTTTCCTCGCGAGGAGTCCAAAGAAGAATCTTACTCAAGCCAGCGGAAAAGCTGACACAGGAAAAGAAAGCGAGCTCTATCACTTTGGGCCTGCAAATATTTATTTGGGTGTTAGTTCTCGATTGGTAGTAGAGGGAGCCTTTCTATAGATATTGTCACGTGGTTGTGACGTCGACGAAGGCAGCAGGCGACGTGTCCAAAATGAAACTGTTTATTAGGCCGAACTTGTGGCCGGTAAACAGAAAGTAGGATTACAGCAATACACGCTGGCACTGATTGCGGCGAACAGAGCGTCGGCCGGCGATCAACTCAACATCGTTGGAGCGCGCCGGCTTTTATGCATCACGCGTCGAACATTCTAGCCTTATCACTTGTCATCGCGCAAGCTCAGGAATAATCTCGAGTGGTCGCGTCTTGCGCGCAATCTTAACAAAACGATCTACAGTAATCGCGAAGGTTCTAGAACAATAAGGCGCGGTTTGAGCTGAGCTTTGCTGACGGTCTTTGTGGGCGAAAACCGAATACAATAAAAGTGTCAGTAAGAATAGCGCGTGGCAATGCCCCCCCTCTGAAAAGGCATCGTCCCGATGCTTAAAACAGAACACGGGGGGGGAAATGCATGCAACAATAAATCACAACAATAAAGAAAGAGTGTACAATAATTAAGCAATAAGTGCAGTCCTCTGGTTTGCTAACGCGCGTAATACGGCTTGAGGCGCACGACATGGACGACTTCAGGTCGCGCACGGCGCCGTTGAGAGTTCGTTATGCCGTCCGGGACGACCTCGTAGTCCACAGCGCCGAGACGTCGAAGCACCTTGTACGGCCCGAAGTATCGCCGAAGGAGTTTTTCACTAAGTCCACGTCGCCGTATCGGTGTCCACACCCAAACGCGGTCGCCGGGCTGGTATTCCACGAAGCGTCGTCGAAGATTGTAACGGGAGCTGTCGGTCGTCTGCTGATTCTTGATCCGCAGGCGGGCGAGCTGTCGTGCTTCTTCGGCGCGCTGTAGGTAGGCGGTCACGTCGATGTTTTCCTCATCGGTGACGTTCGGTAACATGGCGTCGAGCGTCGTTGCCGGGCTCCGTCCGTAGACCAACTTGTATGGCGTCATCTGCGTCGTTTCTTGCACGGCCGTGTTGTATGCGAAGGTCACGTACGGAAGGATGGCGTCCCACGTCTTGTGTTCGACGTCGACGTACATGGCCAGCATGTCGGCGATGGTCTTATTTAGACGCTCGGTCAGGCCGTTGGTCTGTGGGTGGTAGGCGGTGGTCCGGCGGTGACTTGTTTGGCTGTACCTTAGGATCGCCTGAGTTAGGTCCGCGGTAAAGGCCGTACCTCTGTCGGTAATGAGCACCTCTGGGGCGCCATGACGCAGGACGATGTTCTCGACGAAGAACTTTGCTACCTCGGCGGCGCTGCCTTTGGGCAGGGCCCTCGTCTCGGCGTAGCGGGTGAGGTAGTCAGTAGCTACGACGATCCACTTGTTTCCGGAATTCGACGTCGGGAACGGCCCCAGTAAGTCCATGCCGATTTGCTGGAACGGCCGGCGAGGTGGCTCGATGGGTTGCAGAAGTCCGGCTGGCCTAGTCGGTGGTGTCTTCCGTCGCTGACAATCTCGGCAAGTCCTCACGTAGTGGGTGACGTCGGCAGTGAGGCGAGGCCAGTAGTACTTTTCTTGTATCCTTGCCAGCGTACGGGAAAATCCAAGGTGTCCAGCCGTCGGGTCGTCATGCAAAGCATGCAGAACTTCTGGTCGGAATGCCGAAGGTACTACGAGGAGGGAGTCGGCCCGAAGTGGCGAGAAGTTTTTCTTTAGCAGAACGCCGTTGCGCATAAAAAACGACTCCAGTCCTCGTCTGAATACCTTTGGAGCCACGGTGGCTTTGCCCTCGAGGTATTCCATAAGGCCCTTGAGTTCCGGATCGGCGCGCTGTCGCTCGGCGAAGTCGTCGGAACTTATGGTTCCCAGGAAGCCGTCGTCATTCTGGTCGTCCAGCGGCGGTGGGTCGACGGGGGGCACGAGACAGGCAGTCGGCGTCAGAGTGTTTTCTTCCGGACTTGTAAACGACGTTAATGTCGAATTCTTGAAGTCTCAGGCTCCACCGTGCGAGGCGACCAGAAGGGTCCTTCAAGTTAGCTAGCCAACACAAGGCGTGGTGGTCGCTCACAACTTTGAAGGGCCTGCCGTAAAGGTAGGGGCGAAACTTTGATGTAGCCCAGATGATGGCAAGACACTCCTTTTCTGTTGTGGAGTAGTTGGCCTCTGCCTTTGATAGCGACCGGCTAGCATAACTGATAACCCTTTCCAGTCCGTCCGTCCTCTGCACAAGGACGGCGCCGAGTCCTATGCTGCTCGCGTCGGTGTGCACTTCTGTTTCGGCGTGTTCGTCGAAATGCGCAAGTAGCGGAGGCGTTTGCAGGCGTCGTTTTAGTTCTTGAAATGCTTCTTCCTGCGGCGTTTCCCACTTGAACTCGACGTCGGTCCTGGTGAGGTTAGTGAGAGGCTCGGCGATGCGGGCGAAGTTTTTAACGAACCGCCTGTAATAGGCACACAAGCCGAGAAATCGACGCACGGCCTTCTTGTCGGTGGGTGGCGGGAAAGCAGCGATGGCGGTTGTCTTTTGCGGGTCGGGGCGTACTCCGGATTTGCTTATCACGTGGCCCAAGAACAAAAGTTCTTCGTACGCGAAGCGGCACTTCTCTGGCTTGAGAGTGAGTCCGGACGTCTTGATTGCCTGAAGTACAGCTTCAAGGCGCCGCAGGTGTTCATCGAAGTTCGAGGAAAACACAACGACGTCGTCCAAGTACACAAGGCAAGTCTGCCACTTCAAGCCAGCCAGTACAGTATCCATAACGCGTTGGAAGGTCGCGGGGGCCGAGCAAAGACCAAAAGGCATGACCTTAAACTCGAACAGGCCGTCTGGTGTTATAAAGGCAGTCTTTTCTCGGTCTCTCTCGTCGACTTCGATTTGCCAGTAGCCCGACTTCCAGGTCCATCGACGAAAAGTACTTCGCGTTGTGGAGTCGATCCAGGGCGTCGTCTATCCGTGGGAGGGGGTACACGTCCTTCTTCGTGATCTTGTTCAGGCGACGATAGTCGACGCAGAAACGTAGCGTCCCGTCCTTCTTCTTCACCAACACCACGGGAGACGCCCAGGGACTCTTGGACGGCTGGATTATGTCGTCGCGTAGCATTTCGTCGACTTGCTGCTTTACGGCTTCGCGTTCTCGCGTCGAAACTCGATACGGGCTCTGGCGGAGTGGCCTCGCATTTTCCTCTGTTATGATGCGATGTTTTGCGACTGGCGTCTGTCGAATTCTTGACGACGAAGAGAAGCAGTCCTTGAATTGCAAGAGCAGACTTTTGAGCTGGTCTTGCTTGTGCTTCGGGAGGCTCGGGTTGACGTCGAAATCTGGTTCGGGACCTCGATTCGTCGAAGCAGGTTCGGCAGCATCGAAGAGGGCGAAAGCATTGCTGGCAGCCACGCATTCATCGATGTAGGCGACCGTCGTACCAATGTTTAGGTGCCTATATTCGTGGCTGAAGTTTGTCAGCACTACCTTTGCTTTACCGTCACGCAGCTCGGCTATACCTCTTGCGACGCAAATTTGACGGTGCAGGAGTAGGTGCTGATCGCCCTCGATGACGCCTTCAAGGTTCGCAGGATTTTCGGTGCCGACGGAAATAATGATGCTGGAGAGCGGCGGAACGGTCACCTGCTGTTCTATCACATTCAATGCATGGTTCCCTGGCGTCGCGAGATGCGGGAGCGCTTTGTCTGAGGTTAGTGTTATCGACTCAGACCTTAGGTCGATGACGGCGCCGTGGTCACTTAGGAAGTCCATTCCAAGTATCACATCCCTGGAGCAGTTTTGTAGGATTACAAAGCTCGCAGGATAAGTCCGGTTACTGACGGTGACTCTCGCCGTGCAGACTCCAATCGGCGTTATCAGATGGCCTCCAGCTGTCCGGATTTCGGGTCCACTCCAAGCGGTCTTTACTTTCTTCAGCTTGGCGGCGAATGACCCGCTGACGACGGAATAGTCGGTCCCAGTGTCGACGAGAGCGGTCACTCCGTGGCCGTTGATAAGAACGTTGAGGTCGGTAGTTCGTCGTCTCGCGTTGCGGTTAGGTCGCGGCGTCGGGTCACGGCTGCGTCGGATTGTTCCGCCGGTTCCACGTTGCGTAGTGATGTCTTCTTTGGGCTGCGGAGTTTCCACGCCAGGGCCTCGTTCGTCTTGTGACGGGTTCTTTAGATTTCCTTGCGGCGTCGTCGTCGGCGGCGGCGGAGGATCTTCGGTAGTTCGTCGTACAGCAACCGCACCTCCATCGGTTGCTGCCCTTAGTTTTCCGAGTAAGGGCTAGGAGATCGGCCCCGGTTTGGGCCAGCGTACTGCCGGCGGTGCGGTGACATGTAGCGGCCAGGCGACGGCGAGCGGGATGGTCGTCGGGGTGTCCACTGAGCACCTGCGAGGTAGTTGGCGATGTCTTGCGGTCGTTCACCCCGCTGTGGACGAGGCGCGTTGACGGCGAAACCTCGTAGCCCCATCTGTCGGTACTGGCACCGGCGGTAGGTGTGGCCAGCCTCTCCGCAGTGGTAACAAAGTGGGCGGTGGTCAGGGGCGCGCCAAACGTCGGTCTTTCGAGGAGTGTAGCGTTGCCCGGCGGGTGGACGATATGGCGTCGGTGGCGGTGGCGTCTGGCGGCGGAACTGGGGCGGTGCGACGTCTTCACGTGGGCGCGGCGGGGGGAGCGTTACGACGTGCTGCGGCAGCGTAGCTCATGGCCTCCGGATGAGGCTGCGGTGGTTCGGGGATTCCCAGAGATTGCCGGACTTCCTCACGAATGATATTAGTGATTGAGTCCACCTGAGGAGGCGATGACGGGAACATGCGGCGCAGTTCTTCTCGCACAATGGTCCTTATCGTCTCGCGCAGGTCGTCGGAGCGGAGCCCTTGGACTTCGCTGATGTGTGGCGTGGAACGACGATCGTATTGCCGGTTGCGCATGTCTAGCGTCTTCTCGATTGTCGTTGCTTCAGCGACAAATTCTTGGACACTGGTAGGTGGGTTCCGCATCAGTCCCACAAAGAGCTCCTGCTTGACCCCTCGCATGAGGAGGCGAACTTTCTTCTCTTCGGGCATGGCAGGGTCGGCGTGGCGGAACAGTCGCGTCATTTCTTCTACGAAGATGGTCACGTGTTCGTTCGGCAGCTGCACCCGTGTCTCAAGCAATGTCGCGGCCCTTTCTTTTCGGACGACGCTCGTGAACGTCTCCAAAAAAGTGCTGCGAAACAGGTCCCAGGTACGAATTGTGGACTCCCGATTCTCGAGCCATGTCCTTGCTGCTTCTTCCAGGTAAAAGTATACGTGGCGCAGCTTGTCCTCGGAGTTCCAGTTGTTGTACGTTGAGACCCTCTCGAACGTCTCTAGCCAGGTTTCAGGGTCTTCACACGGCGAACCACGGAATGTCGGTGGCTCCCTGGGCGCTGCATCACGATCGCTGCAGGGGGGCACTTCGGCCGTCATCGTGCCTTTTGTCTTCGTCTCCGTGGCTTTTGGCTTGGGAGGCAGGGGTCCGTATTGTGGTGCCAGTCCTTGCAGTCTCCGGCTAGCTCGACTTTCCTGGATGGTGTCAGTTTCTTCTTGGCGACTTGGGCTGGGTTCACGGCTTGACGGGGGGCGTCCGATACATGAACGAAACAGCACCTCCACCAGATGTCACGTGGTTGTGACGTCGACGAAGGCAGCAGGCGACGTGTCCAAAATGAAACTGTTTATTAGGCCGAACTTGTGGCCGGTAAACAGAAAGTAGGATTACAGCAATACACGCTGGCACTGATAGCGGCGAACAGAGCGTCGGCCGGCGATCAACTCAACATCGTTGGAGCGCGCCGGCTTTTATGCATCACGCGTCGAACATTCTAGCCTTATCACTTGTCATCGCGCAAGCTCAGGAATAATCTCGAGTGGTCGCGTCTTGCGCGCAATCTTAACAAAACGATCTACAATAATCGCGAAGGTTCTAGAACAATAAGGCGCGGTTTGAGCTGAGCTTTGCTGACGGTCTTTGTGGGCGAAAACCGAATACAATAAAAGTGTCAGTAAGAATAGCGCGTGGCAATATGTTAAATACTGAAAAACTCATTTCCTACAAAGAGTGATAGTGAAAAATGTAAGAAGTTCAATTCTCATCCAAATAGATCACGTGACGGTGATGTTGTTCTCTCACTCATCAGGGTTGTTTCAGGTCACGCCAGCAAAAAATCCGGCTGATCGCAAGTACCGGGGAAATTAATGTAATGCGAAACAGCCAGCAAGGAGCGGCATACGTTTAAGTAACAACGCACATTCCTATGCATGTCAGTATTTCATGTTACAACCTATCATATATCCTCCTCATACAGCCACATCGCGCGTGAAAAATGTAAGAAGTTCAATTCTCATCCAAATAGATCACGTGACGGTGGTATTGTTCTCTCACTCATCAGGGTTGTTTCAGGTCACGCCAGCAAAAAATCCGGCTGATCGCAAGCACCGGGGAAATTAATGTAATGCGAAGCAGCCAGCAAGGAGCGGCATACATTTAAGTAACAACGCACATTCCATGCATGTCAGTATTTCATGTTACAACCTATCATATATCCTCCTCATACAGCCACGTCGCGCAATACCAGATTTTGTGTATATGAACCTAGCGAAACGGCCGCGAGCCCACCATGAGCGTGGCATGTAAACCATGTCACGGATGACATGCAATTAAATATTTTCATGTTACCACCTGTCATATGTGTTCGTCATACAGTCACGTAGCGCGATGCCAATTTTCGTGTATAGCAAGTTATTGAAACGGCAGCGACCGCACCATGAGCGTGGCATGTAAATCATGCCATGCATGACATGGAGATCAATATTTTGCGTTACCTCCTGTCATGTATGTTGGCCATAGAGTCGCGTCTCGCACTACTGATTTTGGTGTATATCAAGCGGGCAAAACGACCGCGAGCACACCATGAGCATGGCATGTAAATCATGCTATGCATGACACGCAATTAATTTTGTCAAGTTGCCACCTGTCATATACAGGGTGTTTCAAAAAATGTGTCCAATATTGTTAAAAATTACAGGACGGAGGTATCTATGTGCTACCTGCGGGGTTACCTTTACTGTGGCAGAGGGCATCTTAAGGTGCGTACAAAAATATTACGGCAATAATTAGAGAAATTAAACCATTTAACTTTTTAATCAGTGGAAATAGGCGGTCTAGTGAAATGGGCGAATTCAAGTCGTTCCTGCGAATAGTCCATATCCGTTTTGAAATTTCTGAAAGACGTCCACTGGTGATCACTGCGGAACGAGTAAATCTAGTTAATTTAGCAGGCGAAACCGAAACCGACGCACCAAATAGCGCAGCTGTCATTCACTTCTACAACGCTCTCATTGAGGACACTGTTTCCCTCGCATTGGGGAAGGAGGGTAAGCGAGCGCCGTTATAAATCGTCGGATAGCGAGCGTCGATCGACGATGCGGCAGGAAAGCGCTGCCACGAAATGAAGTAGGCATATAGATTGCAACATTGAACCCAGTATGAAAACGCAACATAAAACGGAATACCATATTTACTAGAATGTAACGCGAGAGTTTTTTTCCAGATGTTTGCTACTTAAAGTGGACCCTCGCGTTACAATCGAGTATCGAAGTAACTTTTTTTCCTTCACGCAATGAAAAGTCACCCATGGCGTTACAGTCATGGTCGCGTTACAATCGAGTAAATACAGTATATTTCTTTATTAGTAAGAGCTAGCTATTTCAAGAGCACACCTTGCTGATTATGCAAGAACTCGGGGTGTAGAGTTATGAAATCCCGAAACGTCTCTCAAAATAGTCTCATAGTCTAATTTTGGCAGATGTAAGGTGTACACCCGTAATCACTAAAAACAGTTTAGTAACCCGGTAATGACATTTACACTGTTCATGTCCTCTTTTTTTATAGTTATAGACGTGAAAACACAATCTATTGAGCAGATCTAGTGCGCAGCGCTATATAAATTGGAAAAACGTGGCGGCGCTCAAAACTAGAGCTTACTTAGTAACGTACTGTCTTCCTGTGAAAATGCGAGTTTGCCGAAGTGTGATGAAGCAGACATATCAAATTCGGGCTGCGCTTCAAATAGTGTTTGTACACTAATCGAGTGCCCTCACTTATAAGGGCCCCGCAACACTTTTTCAAGTAGCTATGGAATGGATTCACTAAAGGAGCTTATTGCCTCACAAATTCACCGCCGCAAAAATTTTTAGAATCCGTCCAGTAGTAGCGGAGTTACGAAGATTTGTCGCGTGCCGCAATTGCTTTCTCTCTTCTCTCGTCGCGATGAAAGCGCTGGAAGCAAAGCAGGGAGGGATAGCCCGGGGAAAGAAGGTACGTCACGCGCGCCTCGTAACCTTGGGTACTTTTTTCTCTTTTTTTTTCCTTCGAACGCACGCCTTTTCAGTGCGATCGCGCGCGCGCGTGGCGAAGTCGCGGCCTTCCTCGGCAGCCCCAGTAACACCCGAGCGCGCCATACTCAAATCAGGCAATGGCGATACTTTGGCCTGTGACGCAGTGCTTTTTCAGTATGTGTCATCAATTGACGAGGGAAGAGAAAGTGATTTTTAGCTTATTTGAGAATTTATTGTAAATTCCAGGCGATGTGCTGGGCTACAATATTTGGCTCGCGTGTTCTAGGGAGCCTCGACTACCGATCGGCAGCCTTCTCTGACCATGCTCAAAAAGTGTTGCAGGGCCCCTTTAAGGAACAAGTCAAAACTTCAGTGTCGTACACTTGCGTATGTGCCTACACACATGCGCAATTTTTTCGCACAGCCCTTGTGGGCACAGCAATATTTTAATAATAAGCGCGAACGTGTACGACCAAAATGTACACAGCCGAAATCAAAGAAAAAGGTCAAAAACACCCATGCTGCCAAGACTTGCTCCTCGCTCACCCACGAAGCTATCATATTCTGCAAACGTAAAAGCAGCACATACGACACGAAGCTTTTGCGAACGAGATATAATTAGTCTGCACTCAGCATCAAATAAAAGTACTAAACTCGAAAAAGATCATATCAATATGCCTGCCGAAAATTATCGCTCCATTCGCTCTATGATAAGTTCTTCTTGAACGCCCGGCATTGAAGTGTGGTGGCTTCGTGCAGCATTAGGCACAGAAATAGGGACGAAAACTGCTCTAAGTGCGCCGCACTTATGCTGTCTCGCTAGCGACCTTAACCGTCTCGGATGCGCTTCGTATATGTGCTATACGAGGTATTTTATATTATTATTTAGAATTTTCCACATCACACGGAGACAAAAACCATATAAAAAGTACTACACACAGAAAAGCTCAATTCTAAATGCAAGTCCGGTAACTTCGTCCCGTCCGCTCTCTGGCGTTTTCTGCTTGAATACCGCGCCCTGAGCGTCTTGCCTTGACGCAACATTAGCTTTCGAAATCGGGTACGAATGTTCGCTCAGTACGTCGCATTTCTGCTGTCTCGTTAGGAAGCTTACACGACTAGGATGTACTTTTAAGTGCGAATGCATTTCATAGTCGGGCTATGTCAGGCGTCCAGCGTTGGCGTTGGCGTTGTCCGCGGAGGAGGAGGAGGAGGAGAGGTTGAGGAGGTGACCACCCTTACTGCGCATGCGCAAACCCTTTCAAAAAAATAAAAATAAAAAACCTCCTCTTTCCCTCTCTCTCCTCTAGGCATCCCTCCCCGCGGCAACCACACCCTCACTGCGCATGCGCCTCCCCTCCTCTCTCCCCTGCTGCGCTCCCCCTCTCTCCTCTAGGCATCCCTGCCCGCGCCGTCCACACTCCCCACTGCGCATGCGCGTCCCACCTCTCTTCTCCTCTCCTACGCTCCCCCCCTCTCTTCTCTAGGCATCTCTGCCCGCAGCGTCCACACTCCCACTGCGCATGCGCGCCCCCCCTCTCTCTCTCCTCTCCTACGCTCCCCCCCCTCTCCCTCTCTCGCCTCGCGACGCCGACACAGGCAGCGTCTGCTAGCGAGTTTCTTGGTTGAAAAAACCGACTGCTCGCGCTGCACAACCGCTCACTGGCCACCCCGTATATATGGCAATGAATCTTGACCTCAAGGTGGTGCCGGTGGGAGATTTCTCCTGTGCGTTGTTGAACAATAAAAATTCGCAGCGTGCGGGTGAACTAAAAGCGGACTGCGGCGGAGCTCGGCGGAGCTATACATGAAAAAAAATTTAAAAAATAAATAAAAACAATTAAAAAAAACAAGAAAAAGCAAAAAAAAGGGCGCTGCGCCTTGCTCCCGACCGGGCTGCAGAAATCAGGCGCCTTTTCCTTCTTCGAACCACAACCACCATATATAAATGGAGTGAAGCGCGCGCGAAATGCATTCGCATTTCCTCACGATTCCCTTCGGGGAGGTGGGCGCATTTTTTATGTGTGCCATGTTTTTTGCTATCTACTACATATCATAAAATAGAGTATGAAGCCAGGCGCTACACTAGGCGCATTGAGTTGGAACGAATATTCAAAAGCACTATTAGTTTTGTGAAAAATGCTGTCTAGTGCCATCCCTTTCCCAGATGTAGGTGAGCATACCGGTTAACACAGCTGGCATTAAACTCTATCCCGTTTTCCTTCCTGGTTCGTTTTATTTTTTAATACACTCTATCTAGCCGACAATCATGGTTATGCAGCCGGAGATGGCTGAGGGCTTCGACGTGAGTGAACACATATATAGCTCGCAGGAGAGGCACCTTTAATATAATATTGAGTTCACCGAAAGATTCGGCATGTCTCGTGAAGGGCATTGTATCAGGCAAAGATGGCGGGTTCAGTAATTATTTCTAATGCTCGAAATCAGGCAAGAAACGTTAGCGTGTCGTCTCTCGCCACGTCAAACACGCACGCACGCACGCACACACGCACACACACACACACACACAAACGCGCGCGCACACGCACACGCACACGCACGCACGCACACACACACACACACACACACACACACACACACACACATTGTCATCATATGGGAACGATCTTGTCTATAACTGCCTAGCGTCAGCGCCATTTGTAAACCACACTTTCGACAACGTGTGTTTGTTGTTTGCGCAAGTTATCTAAAAACATTAGCCTACTCACACTCGAAATTTGCCTACAAATAACGAATACCCCTTACAATGTATTGAGAGATAGTATAGCAGTTTTTTTTTTTCAGCCTGTAACTAAGCCACACATTTTCATACTACCTCTGGTTAACCTCCCTCCCTTCCTCTTATCTTTATCTCTATCTTCAAGTTCGCATTTGTAGGGTCCTCTGAACTCACGCGCAACCCTTGTTTCTCTACTGTAATTAAAAACATTCTGGATGAGGTGTGGGCACCCTGAAATTGGCCCCGTACGTCCATTACACCTTAACCACGCTGCTCGAAAAATAACCGCACAGAGTTTGTGCCTTGAGCTTTATCACAATGCCTGTTTTGTAATAACCGGAAAGAACATTATAAAATTAGGAACGATGGCATTGTATTCATAAGACGTTTCCTTGGACAGGTGATGTGCGAATGGATGATGATCCCATTTATGAGTGTCATTTTCCGAAGGATTCAACCTTAGGTACATAGATACCTTTAAGTTAGTGTTGAGTTACCACTCAACAACACTACTACTAGGAGTTTTTGTGATTTCTCTTGCCCGCGTGAATTTCTCTAAGAAAGAGAGGCTTTTTCTAATAGCTAAAGCGTTTCTTCACTCAAGGCTACCTTTTTCCATTTCCTTAAAATTCCACCAGGCGATAAGAAATTGAAGCAAGCAACAAAGCGCCAGTTCAATCAAGACTGCGGCAGAGGCGTGGCTTTTCAACGAAGCGCAGTTTTCCGCACAAGACGGGCTTGCATCAAATTCAATTATGGCCTCTGCCGTGAAGCACGGCGCCGCGCTGTAGACGTGACCCCGCTTGCTACATTATCAAGTGGTTTTCGTCTCTTACTACGGGGAATGCTTTTTGTACATTGGGCTTCCATGCGGATATCCAGAGAACGGGTTCCTGTAATCGCTACCCCGGCTTCTTCTGGTTTCGCGGTGGATATCATACCGCTTGCACGTTTATCCGGCACGACCTTTAAACCAGATTTTGCAGGTAGTGTGCAACATCTGAAATGGAACAAGAGCAAACGAGAGGATTACAGCTGCTGGGAAGCTGTGTCCACACCACCATTATACTTAAAGAAGGTTTAGAATTTTAGCCCGGTACAGAAAAAAAAAAAAGATAGTTCATTTCTGGAATAAAAAAAAAATGTTGCAGTGGCTTAGCTCGGCTATGCCAGGATATACGTAGCGTTAGCAAAGGTTCAGCTGATTATTCTTAGCTTTCCTGATTGTCTAGATTGTCTAGGATTAGCTTGATTATCATGCTCACTACTGCTCCAATGACACACAAACACGGTATACGTATTATGTGGCACATGTATATTTTTGCTCAACGTCAGGTTGCTTCTCTATTGCCACAAAGACTGCTTGGTGATCAGTGAAGTAACACGCTGCCGTCTCTATGGCCCCAACACAGTATTCTGTTCATTCTTCCTACCCTCAACCGCTAATTGCCCGGCAACTACTTCGGGATCCGATGAGTCGCGCTTCTCCGCTCTTCTGCGCCGTTGAGCAGCATTTGCGCTCTCCTTCTCCATGGCTATACCACAATGGCAAACGCCAGTCAGAAGCGCAGCGGCTCCAGCGCAGTGTCAGACGGCGACTGCACAGCGAAGGCGAATAGCTGCGCGCGCGCCGGCCCCAGTGCGTCTACCACGGCTACGACGTCACTCCTCTGGAATGCGCAGACCGGCGGCGGTGAGTTGCGCGTGGCGGCGGCGGAGTGCGCGGGGGGATGCCGGCTCCAGTGCGCCAGCTGTGTGACATCACTGATCCTCGCGCATGCGCAGCACGGCTCTTGATGTGCCACGCGAAACGGGTTTGGCTAGGCCAGTGTAGCTAACGCTACAAAAAGCAAGAACTTTAAACAAGCCGCGTAAACCTTTTGTCGCTCGTACTCGGCTGGCGCCGCGCCGGGCAAACTCAGCGTGGCGGCTGTGAGGACTGTTTCCGTCTGAGGGCGTGGCTGGACGGCGGCTCTTCCGCGCAAGGCTATGCGAGGTAAAGCTCTAGTGGTGCACAGCGGGGCCTTGGTTATTGATAAGCAACGACGCGGAGGGTTGTTTGAGGGCACCCAACGTTTTACCTCGAGCTTTAAGAGATTCGCTCTTAATACATGCGGAATGTTTCAAGTTTCAAAACACCACAGTGAGCGATTAGTAAACCCAATTTTTGTAAGCACCCTCCACGACTATTAAATTCTATAATTCGATTTAAAACAAGAGTTCTAGTGCAAATCCTAAACCAGAACATTACTTCGGCAACCATATTTTTGATTATTGGGATTATTTTATTGACACTTTTGAATTCGGATATATGGAGTTGAACGTCTGAAAGCAGCGGTTATGGTTAATAAAGTGCGATTGCCGCGGCCGCGAATCGAAAGAGACATCCGCAGATCTAGCCATATGACTTATGCATAGGCGTAGTCAGATGATGGGGTTGTGGGAAGAGAGAGGGGGGCTCAAACTCCCACAAATATTTTCAGCTTTCAACACCCGCATGAGCGTATAAAATGCTGCATTAAATAGAAGCTTGAGCATGTTGGTACCCATTAATATGTGTGAATGTGTGCACTTCAAGATATATGACATATTTCAATCATGCATATGACGTTATAAAATATAAACTAACAGATTGCAAAGAAAAACAGAAGAAAAAGTTCCGTGGCCGGGCGTCGAACCTACGACCCCTCGCTTGGCAGCACGCGGCGCGAAACCACTACACCACAGAGCGCACGTTCTTCATCTAACTAATGACAAGCTATTTATATACACCATATACCATTGGTGGCCCTCTGAGCAATTTATGCGCGTTTTTGTCAGCACTGGCGAGATGGCGCGACTGGCGCGAAGGGCCCGATTTAGAAGTCGTGCCTCCGCGCGTTGCGAGGGAGCGCGCGCCCCTTCTGGGCGCCGTCGCTCGTGTGCGCGTGCTTATCTCTTGATGGGGGCGGTTTGTGCGTCTTGTGCTTCCCCCCAAGTTTGCGCTGAAGTTATAGAGAGCACGAAGGTCACTCCGCTCGCTGCAGCGGCCGCGTTTGCGATAGAAGCGTGCTGCTCACACACAAAGAAGTAACAAAAGGGGCAGTTCGCGCTCGTCCGGTGTATACTTGTGCGTTCGTTTCCTGCGTCCTTCGTTGTGTTGGAGCAGCGCACTTTAAGTGTCGAGCTGTGACAGTCCTGTGTATGCTCATTTCGTGCGTTCGTTCTGCGTGAGGTGCGCGCTACAGGTTTCGAGCTGCTTGCCGTTCTTCGCGTAACATTAGAATTTGTTGCTGTAGCATTCATTCCTTCGGCCCTTTATGGCGAAACAATGCGCAGCCAACGCTCAACTACCTGTGTCAAGACACGTTTCACTTTCGTGTTATGCCGATTTCTATGAAGAAGGATCAACCATGTTTTTTTTTTGTCTTTCACAAGCGTTTACAATAAAGAAATTTCAGTCAACTGTACTGAACACTTCTTTTATGTATTTTCTTTCTTGTTTCTTATTTTGTGAACTTTAAATTGACCGAAGGGAGGGATGCCGTTGTCTTCTTGTGTTCGTAGCGCTTGCCTCCGCTCACCCTTGCCGCTCGCTCAGCGATATCACAACTCGGATTGCGCTTGGTTATATCGCTTGTTTCCAGTGACAATATCAAAAAGGGAAAGATAAGACATTTGATTTGGCGTGCAGCCAACGGAACCCGGTAAGCCACGTCGAGCAGGTCAACCAAGTATTAGGCGAAGATGGCTAGATCGGGGCCATCACATGTCTTCCGAGGCTCTGTGGCGCTTCCTGTTTGAAGCCTGTAAACCTTCGCGAACAGGAAACACCACAACGGCAGAGCAGAAGTATTTATGTATATTATTTCACCAGGTATTCATTTTGCATGCGGACATTGGTACTCTAAATCCTCTGCAGTCCTGACTGGGCTGACATAATTACGGCATTGTCGCAAAAGTTGTTCGTCACGACGACAGCAGATCTGTGAAAGGTGAAATACTTGTAATGAAGCGCTTAAGCGCGTCTTGGTTGAGCTACACAATTTCGTTATCTTTTACTTTTGACAAGTAGATCAAATAATGTGAAGTAATTATTGGCTCCTTCCTGTTCAAGAAAATGTGTGTCGCGAGTTTAAAACTTTGTGCGTATTTACTTCTAATACTGTCACTGAAGCGCATGTAATCAACTAAATATTTTGAGCAATTCTTCAATGGGGAATATCACTGGAGTCAGCTTTTTGTGCAGGTGCACTTGTCTTCGTCAAGGCTGCAGCGTTGCCTTGACGAAGACAAGTTGCAACTTGTCGAAAGAATGTTTCCAGCGACATTTCCTCTTGAACAATTTCTCACCGCTTCACGCCTCCATGTTGTCCGGAACTTCTGTCTTGTTTGGTACTCAAGTTCTGTAGGAGAAATATGCGCGCCTTCTTAACAGACTTGATTGAGTCAAATATGGCATGGCGCGCTCGTGATACTTAATAATGTTCGCATTCACTCGGATATTCTGGATTCAGGGTTTGCTCTTTATGTGTGTAATTCAGTTGGCAATTAAATCTCATTTTGCAGATTGACACTTTTACACTACGTGTATGTCTGCGTTTTTAGTACGAAACGTGTGATTAAAAAAAAAAGTTCATATTTTTCGTGAATTGATCAAATTTTGCCTAATTGAGAAATCGTTCAGCTTTCGTTGGTTCACTTCACAACAAAAGAGCAAGATCAAAAGAATGGTTAATGAAATTTAACGAATGGCCGCATCGACGGAGCGGCCAGCGGACCTGTGAAAGGGCGCGAACACATCCCGCTTGCACGTGAAGTTGGAAAGGAGGGGCTTCCCCAGCAACCCTCCTCCTCTCGGCTTCTTCCTTTTCCCCTTTATTTACTGATATCACCAAAGACGGCATGCAAGGACTCTTTTGTTTGTGCATTATTTTTACTTGGATATCCGGCCACCGCCAGTGGTGGCAGCAGCGCTGGCACGGCCTATCAGCAAGCGACTACGCGTCCAATGGTAGGTACAGGAATTTTGCTCCCTGGCTTGCCTTTGCACCGTTGGTACGCGGGTTCGAATGCCGCCACGCGAAGAAGGTTTACTAACGAAAAAGCCTCAGGTGCCTCATCAAACGCGAAAACTGACCGCTCGCGGGGACGAGTGCTGCTAAAAATCATCACGTGATGACGACATCATACAGCCACACACACTCCTTTCTATATATGTTTTATCTCGCCGGCGTATTGCACGTGCTGATACTGCCTTACGCAATCCACGCCAGAATGCCTGAGAGTGTTCCAGGCAATTTTCCGATCATCTGTTCGGCTTGAGCCCGCAAGCGGGAACAGCTGAGTTTATTCTGGAACAAATTCGGCCGCCAGGGATAGCGCTCGAATGTTCGACGACACGTGTATAAATGCCGAAGCGCGTTGCCGCGGATCAGTTTTTCGACGACCGACGCTCTGTGCGCCGGTTATCAGTGTGCAGCGTGCATTGCTTGCTGTAATTTTAGTTTCCGTTTCGAGGCAACAAGTTCAGCCAAATGAAGAGTTTCATCCTGAACTCTTGTTTTCTCAACGTCACGACCACGTGACAATATGACATGATCGTGACGTGATAGATCGCCAAAATTTGTGACATCAGTGTGATGCCACTTCGACATTATGACAAGTGACGTGACATGATGACGTCATAACATGGCATCATAGATTGGTGGAATGTGGGCCGATCATGGAGGCATCGCAAAATCACGAGGGGGTGCCTTCAGTACTGAAGGTAGCGAAAAACCACGTTAGGTGCGTTAGGTGGCGGGGTAGCATCATTACATCGACTGAGAAGAAACAGAAGGTGCCTTTCGCTTTGTAGTCGTCTTAGGTGAACGCATAAAGCAACCTGTCAGTTTTTACCCATTTAAGTATAGATTGCTTTAATCTTAAAAAGAAAAAATTGGAACAACTTACTCAGACTCATTTCTAGGATGACTAGCAGAAGAGGAGGACTCCAAGAAGATATTCTGCTTAGGGTGTTTGACGCCTTTTTCATCAGCCATGTTAATTATTCAGCCTCCTAGCTCAAGTTTAGTAAGATGGAAAAAAAATAAGCTCGATACACTCATTAGAACAGGTCTTAAGAGGCTGCTTGGCCTACCGCAATCCACCTGCACGGAGAGGCTTTTAGAGCTAGGATACATAACACAGTTCAAGAACTAATTGAGGCTCACTTTGCTGCACAAGTCTGTAGATTATCGTCAACCAGGCCGGGAAATAAAATTCTTGACGAGGCACGCATATCACGCTTAGTTTCGATGCAAAATGTGCACCCTCTTTCTAGAGAAGCAAAGGAAAGCATAATAGTGGAGCCGATTCCGAGACACATCCACCCTTATCTATAACAAGGGTCGGAGAGTCGCTCGTGCAAAGGCTATTCTCAAGAGACTCGGCCCACACACGGCTGACGTTTTGTTTGTCGATGCAGCCCAATACGAGGGAAAAGAAAGATTCGCAATAGCAGTTGTTGACGCGCGAGGAACACTAATCAATGCAGCATCAGTGCAAAGAAAACATGTACCTACATGTGGCGTAGGAGACCGCCATAGCCCTGGCCCTTCATACGGCTAAACAGCCCGTCACCGTCTACTCGGATTCGCGCACGGCGGTCAGAAACTACTCAAATGCTTTAATATCAGGCCAAGCCGCTAGCATCGTTCACAAGTCTATGCAAGGAGGAGCAAATGAAAAGCTTTTCGGTCACCACATCTCGTGGTTCCCTGCTCAAGTAGAATGTATTATATCAGGATGCAAGTCCCAACGAGCGGGCTCATTCCCTAGCGCGAGAGCTCACGTACCGCGCTGGGAATAACAGACCGGCTCAGTCACAGGACTGCCTCATTTAAAAACCCTTTAAGAACATTTAACGAAATTACGTCTCACTATAAGCTGGGTAAGGCGAAAATTCCCTCCACCAAACCCCAAATTAAATAGAGCCCAATCCGTTACTCTCAGACTTTTGCAGACACGCACTTACCTTACTCCTAGAGCTTTCAGTTGGTCCAATCCCAGATTTTCCACAGTCGTGCTCTAAATGCGGGCACGAAACCTGCTCCTTCGACCATATGCTCTGGCTGTGCCCATTTAACGTGGCCTCCACACTACACGATGCGGCCACCTGGGATGAGCGACTGCGCAGTCCGGACCTCACGCATCAACTCCAGGCCGTCCAGAGGGCTCGTGTCGTCGCCGAGAGTCATCATCTCCCGGTTCCGACATGGCTGGAGCCACCGACTTGACTTGGGGAGGTCACTTGGCCTCTTTTGTCTTGTCCCTCAGGACTCGAATAAAGTTCTTTGTATATATGTATGTAGGGCGCTTGAGGTTTCGCCTTCAAGAGTACATCTCGATAGCGTAATCAGGTCTCGTGCACGTCGCCTTCTGAACTGTAGCCTGTTTCGGTTCTCGGTGCATGCCTCAGCCGTGCCGTAAGGAAACGAACGACTGCCTATTGCAAGCACAGTTCTTAAGTCCCCACTACACCATAATTATTCCGTTTGCGAATTAGCGAAGGGTCCACTACGTGTCCGCAGGGCAGCACGCAAACCTACGCAACTGTTCATTTTGTTGATGGTTCTTCTGCTGATGAGGATTAAATATGCCTGAGCGCTTTGTAATGGGTGGGCCTTTGAAACACCCACTCGCTGCTGAATTCACAACTTCTGACGCCTGGCGCGATTCTAGTCTTCTGCCATGCAATATATGATGCGTTAAGAAGACTCCTTCTTAACGCAGTCCGCCTCGGCGGAACAGTGCCTAAGGTGCTCGGCTGCTGCCTCGAAGGTCGCGGGTTTCGATCCCGGCCGCGGCGGTCGCATTTCGATGGAGGCGAAATGGTAGAGGCCCGTGTACTGTGCGATGTCAGTGCACGTTAAAGAACACCAGATGGTCAAAATTTCCGGAGCTCTCCACTACGGCGTCTCTCATAATCATATCTTGGTTTTGGGACGTTAAACCCCAGATATCATTATTATCCTTCTTAACGCATCAGCTGGAGCACAGTCTTCAAAAGTTTGTCGAAAAAAATATTAATAATAATACGTGGGGTTTTACGTCCCAAAACCACCGCAATATGATGATGAGGGACGTCTTAGTGGAAGGCTCCAGAAATTTTGACCATCTGGTGTTCTTTAACGTGCACTGACATCGCACAGTACACGGGCCTCCACCATCTCTCCTCCATCGAAATGCGATCGCCGCGGCCAGGATCGAACGCGCGACCTTCGGGTCAGCATCCGAGAACCCTAGACATTGATCCACCGAGGAACGCTTGAATTCATGTGTGACTTTCCTTGCCGAGGACGAAACTAATCAATTATGAATAATTTATTACGCGTTTACGTATATACTGCTCTAAGAAAAGAAAATACAGGTGAGAGGAGTGATTGGCAGTTCGCTAGGCGCAGTGGAGCCTTCATGATACTAACAGGACGGATATCGTCTAAGCAGCGCAAGAAGAAATGGTTCCCTCCTTCTTGGATGGACGAATGCTTGTAAATAAATATTCCCTGGGTTAGCTTCTATCATTTTTGATGATTTTGTCACTTGTAACACCGTAACTGAGGTAGAAAACTCAGTATACTGTAACACCATAATTGCCATGAAAAAAATTTTGCATAATACTTAAGTGGCTTCGACATATTCCGTACAACTGTTGCGGTCACATTTTCGCAGCATTTCGATATAAAAAAGGAGGAACCATATTTAGGAAGTGTGAGTGGCGTGGATCACCATGCGCTTGACATGAATTGCGCTGAACAGCACATGGCCGACAGTATAACCACCCTTACGGGTTAGCATTCGAATCTAATGGACCAGCAGCCCGGTAACTGCTGGTGGATTCTCTCCCCAGGCGTTCACGCACCCCGTAAACAACCGGGCGCCGGGTCGGGGGGACGCCTTGCCCTTTTTACCGGTGGGTGTCCGGCGGCAGGATTCGAACCACCTACCTCCCGTTGCCGAGGCGGACGCCCTGTCCACTGGGCCACGGCTACGGTGAAATCCGCTGCTCGAAAGGTATTGCTGGACCGCGAAATTGCTTCGTAGCGTGTTTTGTGTTCTTGCTAAGTTTTCGCTGAAACAGTGCGTATGATACAAATACACGTGCGGCGCTGCCGCAATGAATATCGCATTAGGGCGTGTTCACTGCCATAAACCAATGATAAAACAATAAAGTGCTTTGAGGGATACCCCAAGGCGTTTTTTTTTTTAGAAATAGATAATAGGCTGCCCATATATTTTTGCGACAGAGAAGCAGGCTGGCGAATTTGGCTGAATGCAAAACGTAACACTTTGAACAGTGTATGAAATGTAATCTTCAGCTGACCAGCCTCCTTGATTTTCAGCTCGTTTCGAAGAAATTGGCAAAAAGTACCCATCTCTCTATCTAAGTAGATCTCCACGCGCAAAAGTTACAGTGACATAGGCCAAAAAAAACAAGCTCAATTTGAGGTCTAGAAAGAACTGAAAGGGACAAAAAAATTTCATTAACAAGTGCAGTGAGACCATTTGCACATTTTTTTACAGCAGAGGACTTGGTCGAGGTTGGTCGTTATTCATAGCGAGAAAAACTTCGACGAAGCTTCAGATGTGCCTTCAAGAGTAGAATACGATAGTGTAATCGGGCCCCATGCGTACCGACTTCTCATTTGCTAGCCTCGCTTCGGTTGTCGGTGAATGCCTCTAGCGTGCCGTAAGGAAACGAACAACTTACCGTGCGCGTAACATTGGCCATTTCAAACTACCCTAGAATGCCTACTGCAAGTACAGTTGTGAAGTGCCCAATACGTCATATTTCTTCCTTTTGGGAATCAACGAAGGGCCCACTACGCCTCCGTATATAAGGCAACACGCGAACCTTCACAGCTGCTCACTTTGTTGATGCTTTTGCAGGGGATGATGATTAAATATTCTTCAGCGCTTTGCAATGGGTTGGCCTTTAAAACAGCAATATGCGGCGCCATTGAAATGTTTTGACGCCTGGCGCGATTGTCATGGTGTCTCCAACACCATGGCATTCAGATGGTGTATTTTTCGACGCAGTATCGAGCAATAGCGTCGCTCTGTGGTAGAGCACGTACTTGCCACACAGACGACCTGGCTTCGATTCTCACACGAAGACAATGAAGAAAATGCCCCCACCTCCCCGAAGGGAATCGTGCACCGACACCGACTTCGCCATCGCCTTGAGAGGCGCCCAGCCAGCGAACGGTCGAGAGTGAGGCGCGAGCGCACGGGAGAGGGGCGCAGGGAGGAGAGAGAGCGAACGGCGAGAGAAGGAGCGGCGAAGCACTGCACCTACCCTCTCCTACGCTCTCTCGCACCACATGCTTCGGTTGCTAGGGGCGAGGATAAGCGCGCGCGCGCCCGCAGCTGTTGCTATGGGAGAGGGAGTGAGATCGGAGAGATAACACCTGCCGGCGCGCGGACAACCGGACAACGCCGCCAACGCCGGATGCCTGCACATAAATAAAGTTTTTCCATACCATACCATACCATATCCACGGGGTGAATGATGATGAGTGGGCGAAGCTCCGGAGGGTTTATCGGTAAACCGTGAATCTTCCGTGAAAACTTGCCCAGTACCTCATCAAAGACGTGACAAACACTGTATATACACAACGAAATGATTTTATTGTTCGTAAATGGTAGCTAGACGTGGCTTCCGTTCCCCCTTCATTATAACGGCTTTATGGTCGGTGAAGTGGAGGGATAGGGGTTTTTGGATGGGTCGTAGTGGGAAGTTTGCAAAGACGAGATCGATGCTGGTTTCCTCGGATGGTTGTGGGTTGCATGTGGCTCGAACGATATGCATGTGAAACCATATCGTGATGCCATATGTTGTATGAGCCAACTATTTTCTCGAGCACGCGTCTCGAACGCAGTGAGCGCCATCTAGTTCGCAATTATAGTACTAGAGTACCCCCCAGCGCCATCTAGTCAACACTCCGAAAACTAGAGGAGGTGGCTACGACAACGCGGGACTAGCCTATGCCCTAAGGAGCTACGCCCTTAAAATAAAGATTGTCAGTCGAACCTATACCTCCGCGGTGGTGTAGCGGTTGCGAGGCTCGGCTGCTGACCCGCAGGTAGCGGGTTCGATCCCGGCCGCGGCGGTCGCATTTCCGGTGGAGGCGAAATGGCAGAGGCCCGTGTACTGTGCGATGGACAGTGCTCGTTAAAGAACACCAGATGGCCGAAATTTCCGGACCCCTCAACTTACTTTATTGACACTGTTCAATTCGGATAGATGGAGTTGAACTTCTGAAAGCAGCGGTTGCGGTTAATAAAATGCGATTGGCGCGGCCGCGAATCGAAAGAGACATCCGCAGATCTAGCCAGATGACTTATGCATAGGCGTAGTCGGATGATGGGGTTGTGGGAAGGAAGAGGGGGGGCTCAAACTCCCACAAATGTTTTCAGCTTTCAACGCTCGCATGAGCGTATAAAATGCTGCATTAAATAGAATCTTGAGCGTGTTGGTACCGATTAATACGTGTGAATGTGTGCACTTCACGATATATGACATATTTCAGTCATGGATAAGACGTTATAAAATATAAACTAACAGATTGCAAAGAAAAACTAGAAGAGAGAGTTTCTGGGGCCGCGCGTCGAACCTACGACCCCTCGCTTGGCAGCGCGCGGCGCGAAACCACTACACCACAAAGCGCACGTCGTTCAGCTAACTAACGGCAAGCTATTTATATACATCATATACCGTTGGTGGTTCTCAGAGCTCGCCGATTTATGCGCGTTTTTGTCAGCACTGGTGAGATGGCGCGATTGGCTCGAAGGGCGCGCTTTAGAAGTCGTGCTCCCGCGCGTTGCGAGGCGCGCGCGCCCCTTCTGGGCGTGGTCGCTCGTGCGCGCGCGCTTATCTCTTGATGGGGGGCGGTTTGTGCGTCTTGTGCTTCCCCCCCAAGTTTGTGCTGAAGTTATAGAGAGCACGAAGGTCACTCCGCTTGCTGCAACGGCCGCGTTTGCGATCACAGCATGTTTGCGATAGAAGCGTGCTGATCACGCACAAAGAAGTAACAACTGCGGCAGTTCGCGCTCGTCCGGTGTATATTTGTGCGTTCGTTTCGTCCGTCCTTCGTTGTGTAGGAGCAGCGCGCTTTAAATGTCGAGCTGTGACAGTCCTGTGTATGCTCATTTCGTGCGTTATTTCTGCGTGAGGTGCACGCTGCAGGTTTCGAGCTGCTTGCCGTTCTTCGCGTAACATTACAATTTCGTTGCTGTAGCATTCATTCCTTCGCCTTTATGGCGAAACAATGCACAAGAAATGCTCACCTACCTCTGTCAAGACACATTTCACTTTCGTGTTATACCGATTTCTATGTTGAAGGATCAACCATGTTTTTTTTTTGTCGTTCACAAGCTTTTACAATAAAGAAATTTCAATGAACTATGCTAAAAACTTCTTTTATGTATTTTCTTTCTTGTTTCTTATTTTATGAAATTTAAATTGACCGAAGGGAAGGATGCCGTTGTCTTCTTGTGTTCGTAGCGCTTGCCTCCGCTCACCCTTACCACTCACTCTAAAAAAAAAAGGGGGGGGGGGGAGCGAGAATGGAGCAACGGGCTCCGTTTCTCCTTCGGCGCACACTCACAGAAGTAGGGGGAGTACTTGAAGAGCAGGGCAACTGCATTACTCTCGCCAGAATTCTTTAACTCCGTGGGGGGAGTAGCGCAGAGTTAGCCGCCGAACGTACTCTTTCCTTGAAGGAAGAGTAAAAAAGGCTGCGAACGCTCTGCTACTCAGACGGAGTTCCCAATCTATGCAACTCTCGTGCCGATGCGGCGTGAATGGGGTCTGGTACTCCCTCCTTAGCGGACGAAGTATACAATGTAGCGCCTGCATGTGACCACCGCGACGCCTCAAAGCAATATAACTGTCTCGTAACCATACGCCTTTGAGCGTAGACGCCACAGATGCAAGTTTATTGCGTCAAGTTAGTAGAAAAAAATCCCCCCATCTCCCGCTAAAGGGAACCATGTGTGGATGCGAAGCAGCTGGGAGATAATTAGCTTGAGCGGGAGGAAAGTCGCCGCTCTCATTTCACGGCAGTGGTCCGGGCGCTCATCGCGGCGCTGCGCAGGAGAGAGAATGAGGTGCGCGCGCTCCGTCATTTTCATACCGCGGAACTACCGTGGCGCCCCCCAGCGGAGGTATGCAGCTGTCACACCACCTGTCGTTTCGTAGAGGATTCCTAGAGGAGAGAGGGGGGAGCATGCGCTCTGGGGATGTGGGACGCCGGAGCCGCTCCGTAGAGTAGAGTATTCCTAGAGGAGAGAGCACGCGGGGGGTCGCTCCGTAGAGTAGACGATTCCTAGAGGAGAGAAAGGGGGTGAGCGTAGGAGAGGGGGGACGGCACGCGCTGTGGTGGTGTGGGACGCGTGATGGACTAAGCCCCCCTCCAAACACATGCAAGCAAGATTAAGGAATGGGGTCAACCTGGGCGACAGACACCACCTGCCTAGCCACTGCTAAGCAGCCTCTCTGTGTACTCGGCCATGACTCAAGGAATGGGGTCAACCTGGGCGACAGACACCACCTGCCTAGCCATTGCTAAGCAGCCTCTCTGTGTTCTTGGCCATGACTCTGATGACTGTGTTAGGGTTGACGGCCTTCATATTACTACAGTGTTCTGGTTCGCATAATGGGCGCTTCCCTACTTCATGAAAGTGGCCGGACGAGGGACGGGGGACGGGGGGACGGCGGATGGGGGGACGGCGGACGGGGGGACGCGGGAGGGACAGAGCCCCGAGCATAAGATGCTTCGCATCTAATAGCTTTCAGTGATGACAAAAGTATGGTTTTGTGATTGTGAACGTTTCATTCCGAAAACGCCAACAGTGGCACCTTCGAAGCAAGGAACAGCGCCAACTTCTAACTCGTCGCCAAAAATTAGTTTATGGCACAGGCTAATTGGAGTAACGTAGACACTCGAGACATTCGTAAAAAAAAAAAAACTGTCTTACAAAAAAAAAAAAAAAGACTTCACCAGCAGAATTCGACCTCGCCACCTCCCGATTACCAGGCGAGTACTAGCTCTACCACCACGCAACGTCTCACAGCGCTGACTACAGCGTAAAAAAACTGATGAAAACAAAACAAGCCGTTTCGCTTCACGGGTCGAATTCTGAACACAGACGCGATTGTCTTTCTCAACTAAACCTTGCGTCTTCATGAGATTAAAACTGCTGCCAGCCACACATGACATGCGGCTATGGCCAACAGCGCCAACTTTCGTTCAGAATTCATAACATGGAAAACAAAATATACAAAAATTACAAGGATCTGGGGCGGATTATCAGCTGTTACTGCCGAGTACAAGAGCCGTTTCTCGCTCTTTCCGTTGGTTGACGTGCACAGAAGCTTTATGTCGACTGTAATGTCGTTCGATAAGTACGCGCGTATTTGATTGAATAATCTGTATTTTCTTGTGCAAGCGACGATATGCTAGTGCAGCAGCTCTGTCAGTGTGCAAATTTGCATTGCTATACCAATAGCTGCAACTACCTAACCGATCGCTAAAAATCAAATTGAATGCGCAGGAAAGTATGCCTTCATGTTACTTCAATAAGGCGTACCAAGTGACTGTGACAAGCCTGTGTTTTCAAGTATGAGTCAGCGAAGTGCCGGGGAGCACGCCCGGCGGCCATCTGCGGCGGCCTGTGTGCACTTGCTGAAAGCGCGTCGCATCGACGCTCATCGCTCCTTGTGCGGACACCGTACACAAGAAACAATGGTTCAGTCAGGTTAACCGATGCCAAAGCTCTACTGTACAGTCATTATTACTCCGCGGAATCGTGTATCATTAAGCCCAGAAGCGCCGATGACATGTAGACGAACTCGGCCGGTACGCTAGGCCTACCTTCGCTGGCTCGATCTCGGCGCAGGCGGCCTGTGTGCACTTGCTGAAAGCGCGTCGCATCGATGCTCATCGCTCCTTGTGCGGACACCGTACGCAAGAAACAATGGTTCAGTCAGGTTAACCGATGCCAAAGCTCTACTGTACAGTCATTATTACTCATCGGAATCGCGTATGATTAAGCCCAGAAGCGCCGATGACATGTACACGGACTCGGCCGGTACGCTAGGCCTACCTTCGCTGGGAGTCGTACTCGTACGGGTCGTATTTGGTTGGCCCGATCTCGGCGCAAGTGGCTCGCGAAGGTTGAGGTTTGCGCATTTCTCAAGCCTCTTACTATCCCATTAAAGTGTAGCCGAGGTAAGCAAAACTGTAAGGATTGCCAGAGATGCGCTTGGGTTGTAGTTTTGCCGACCGGCGTTGTTTTTTCTGGCGTACTTGTAGTACATGCCGCAGCACCGCAAGTCGGATCGGACGCCGGATCGTAACGTTCGTAGATTATTCCTCGGCCAGCTCTACTGAAAGATTGTCCCAACTATATTTGTAAGCGCGTAGCCACTGCTCCCAGATTTGGGCATTAGCGGCTGAACTACATTGAGCCGATATGACAGAATGCCTGCTGATAATTGAAATTTAACGAAAATTGCGTTGATTGATATGTAGTTTTATAGTAAAAGGCAGACGTGCCTACAGTAATCCTAACGACTACCAGATACTTACACGGGCTCGGCGTATGTTTGTCTTTCAATACGCACAGTAGAGATGTTGCGCCACCGGCACTAGAAGGGGGGCCAGACATCATGAGTATATATACCGGTTGCTGAACATATGGTTGTCCGTAGCGCGAGCGGTATATGTTCAGTGTTGCTGTGTTGCGTACGATTGTAATGTGTGTGCCGATGCCTGTCCCGTATATGTGACGTAAGCTTTAAAAATGTCAGCCTGTTCACTGTTAGATTGTAAAGAATGCTCGACAATTTTTTGTATTTTTTTTTTACATTAGTCCTAGCAGAAAAAGTGATTCTACTCTTGGAGGGAGTTGATGCACTCTAGCCAGACCAGATTATAAAATTCTGTGAGAGAGTAGCGTAACTCCCGCAGAGAGTGTATGCACTCCATTTCAGAAGCGTGACTTTACTCTGGCGAGAGAGCTTGTTCACTCTCGCTCAGCCAGAGTACCAGAACTCTGTCGGGAGAGTGTGCCTACTCTGTGCAACAGAGAGTTCTCAGCACTCCTCAAAAGAGAGTGAAATATGGGACAAGCGTTTACTCCCGCAAAGGGAGTCGCTAGCACTCTCTTGGGGCTGTGAGTGCAGCGACTTTCTCCCTTGCGGGCGCTTTACCCGTCGCGCCCTCTTGCGACAAGAGCCAGAGGAGTAACGTTTCTCCTACAGCGTTCTAGTTTCTCCTCAACCACGTGGCCTTGCGCTCGCGCGCATGCGCACGCCGAGCTACGTCGCGATTCCGTGCTGCGGAGAGCGGCGCCGCCCTCTGCGCTGCGGGTATTATATTTCGCATCCTTTCGCGGTCAGTCGGCAGTGTCAGATTATTATCAAGCACTACCCGACCTCGTCCAGTCGCGTGCGATTACTTGTACCCAGGATTGATGCAAGCAATGCAGGAGAGACGTTTATTCTTTTGTTTTATTGGTACAGTAACGTCTGTGCCGACATTTTTCTTTAGCGCTCAGCATGCGCGCGATGCGCCGTATACTTTCGTGTGTGTCGTGTTGTTTGTATACGTTTGCGCACTACCTGTTTGTCATGAATACACTTAACAAACAGTCTTCCTTTATTGAACACCTTAGACTGGTACACAATCGATTTTTTCGGCTTCGACATACTTGGTAAGCATACGCGTTCTTAGTTTTGCACGGCACTTATAGCACTCATCAATTCAGCAAGCAATATAAAGAATCATCAAAGTTATTTTTTTCAACATTCTAGCAAACGTGATACCACTGCACATAGCATGCGTGAAAGCACGATGATATTGCTGCAGATTTACGTGCTGCGACCATCAGATGATTATGAGGCACGCCGTGGTGGCGGACTGCGGACGAATTTCAACCTACTGAAGTTAACTTTAACGTGAACTCAGACATAAGCACACGGGTGTTCTTTGCGTTTTGCCGCCATCGAAATGCGGCCGCCGTGGCCGGGAGTCGAACCCGCGCCCTCGAGCATAGTCACGCGACACCCAACGGCTAAGCTACCACGGCAGGTAAAAGCACAAAAGGAAATGGGCAGCAAAGTCTCACCGAGCGTTTATTTCCCAGACTGGGTTACAATCATCAGTAACGTAAACTGCATCCTAATTGCACATTTCTGAAAAATAAACAAATGACTTCTATCAATTAAGCCAAAATTCTCAATCACATGCGTTTTGAATTATGCACGTCTGCACTGAGAGTTAGCATGGAATTATGCACGCGTGCAGTATGTCTCTCGTCCACGGGATTCTGCTTTGGCGTGCGAAACTCAACACAAAATGCACTTCTAGTGACAGCTGTGGACAGCAGGTAATTACTAACACTCGCACTCACCTTTGCGAAAGAGTATTCCAAATCCAAAGTAATAGTAACCACCGCCACAGCGCTCACAAAACAGTTGTCGCACAATGACTGCAAGTTGACACACCAGGCGAATACCGTGACGTATCTGTAGCAGAGTAGGAAGTTGGTACAGCATACTAAAATATTATTGAACACGTAGTATGAGTAGCATTCTTTTCATAATCAGCGCGGTGTAGCCCTAGTTCTACTGATGTAATCAAGCTGCCGCGACGCCAAGAGCCCTGACATCGCTCACGAAAGAACACCGTCTGGTGCGAGGCCATCTTGTCTTGTGTCTTCGCACGACCCGCGTTGTAGCGTACGTATACACAATTGAGACGGCCGTTAACGCATCAGAAGCACTGTCATTGAAGGCCTAGCAGTCGAATTAATCCATGGCTCATCGTCATACTTGCGATCAAAGCTTAAATAGAATGTTAACAGATGTTAACGTCAAACCACTCACGCGACGACGGCGACAGTATCTGGCTAAATTTAGCCCGCATGCTGCGCCCTCCCAGAGTAATAATAAGAAACAAAGAAATCAGAGAGGGAAATTTTATCTGTAGCCGCTGTCGAGAGATGGTGCAGCCTTCAAAATGTCGTCGGAATGGTATCCATAGTTCGTGGTCGTCGCTTTCATGGAAACTTAATCAACTCTGTAATTATCAGGTTCATTATTATGCAGCTTTTGGTTAAAAGCTGATTTTAGCTAAGGGATAGCTATAGTACTATTGCGTCTGCGTGCCTTGCGGTGCAGCCATTAAATGTAATAGCGTTGACCAAAAATTACGTGCCACTTGTATAACTAGGGTCGGCCGTATTTCAGTGACTATATAAGCGTCAGCACTTCGTATTGGGATATGTGTAAACACGTCTGTGCGTACGCGGCTATGGTGATTCATTCATGGTGTGCGCTGCATGTATAACAATGAATGAAATGTGTATTCAATTCAGTGAGGGTTGTGTGTACTATGTGTCTCGCAGACCTAGCAAACGTGTACGTACTAATGAATGTGCATGTAAATATGTTGTACCAGCCTTCCAGTGTCCTTGCGTGATCTATGAATGGGCTTGACTCGCCAATTATCCGCCAAAAGGCCATTCTGTAGTGTCAACGTGCATCGCAAACGTTTTTTTTTTTCTAGTATCGTTGAATCCCTCCAGATGGCGCCAGCTACCGCCTACTTCATGGCTGTGGTGCTCTCACCACTCCACCTACTTATATATTGTTGAACATCTATCTATCGAAACTATAAACTGCTGCGACGGAATTGTTTTGCTGCGATCGAGTGTACATTTTGGAGGTAAATCTCAGGGCCTATTGCCCCGTAAACGCGTGGATAACGTCACTACACGGTGTGATTCTTCGATAAATAAAAACAGCAATTCTAGCCTGTAGTCTCCGGGCGAGAACTTCTTTGCAGTATCCGTACCTTCCACAGTGAACGCCGTCTCGCTGGCCGAGCGAAACCTACGAGTTCCGTCGTTCCGTTTCGCGAAGTTTTCACCACCCCAGGTTTGTCTGCTTGATTTTATTGTTATATCACTCAATATTAAGCTCAGCGGGACCGTTTTTTGTGATTACCAGTGCCGTATACTCTTTATCAGTCGAGAATCAATGAACTAGCTAGGCCTAATCGCTTCGCTAACTTGGTGTCAGCCATCTTGATTTTGACGAGGGAGCAACCGTTCCTCCATGCAAAATGGAGGAACCGTTCCTCCATTTAAGGACGAACATTGGGGACATCGCCGTTTCTCCCTTAATGGAGAGAGGGTCGCTCCATTTTTTTTAACAGTGCTCGCTCAGCGATATCACAACTCGGATCGCGCTTGGTTATATCGCTCGGTTCCACTGTCAAGTATCAAAACGGGAAAGTTAAGACATTTGATTTGGCGTGCAGCCAACCGAACCCACGGTAAGCCACGTCGAGCAGGTCAACCAAGTATTAGGCGAAGATGGCTAGATCGGGACATCACATGTCTTCCGATGCTCTGTGGTGCTTCCTGTTTGCAAAGCCTGTAAACCTTCGCGAGCACGAAACACCACAATGGCAGAGCAGAAGTATTTCTGTATATTATTTCACCAGGTATTCATTTTGCATGCGGACATTGGTACTCTAAATCCTCTGCAATACCTGACTGGGGTGAGATAATTACGGCATTGTCGCAAAAGTTGTTCTTCACGACGACAGCAGATCTGTGAAAGGCGAAATACTTGAATGAAACGCTTAAGCGCGTCTTGGTTGAGCTACACAATTTCGTTATCTTTTACTTTTGACAAGTAGATCAAATAATGTGAAGTAATTATTGGCTCCTTCCTGTTCAAGAAAATGTGTGTCGCGAGTTTAAAACTTTGTGCGTCTTTACTTCTAATACTGTCACTGAAGCGCATGTAATCAACTAAATATTTTGAGGAATTCTTCAATGGGGAATATCGCTGGAGTCAGGTTTTTGTGCAGGCGCACTTTTCTTCGTCAAGGCAACGCTGCAGCCTTGACGAAGACAAGTTGCAACTTGTCGAAACAATGTTTCCAGCGACATTTCCTCTTGAACAATTTCTCATTGCTTCACGCCTCCATGTTGTCCGGAACTTCTGTCTTGTTTGGTACTCAAGTTCTGTAAGAGAAATATGCGCGCCTTTTTAACAGACGTGACTGAGCCAAATATGGCGTGGCCCGCTCGTGATTGTTAATACTTTTCGCATTCACTCAGATATTATGGATTCAGGGTTTGCTCTTTATGTGTGTAATTCAGTTGGTAATTAAATCTCATCTTGTAGATTGACACTTTTACACTACGTGCATGTCTGCCTTTTTAGTACGAAACGTGTGACTAAAAAAAAACGTTCAAATTTTGCATTAATTGATCAAGTTTTGTCTTATTGAGAAATCGTTCAGCTTTAGTTCGTTCGCTTCACAACAAAAGAGCAACGTTAAAGAATGGTTATTGAAATTTAACGAATGGCCCCATCAACGGAGCGGCCACCCGGACATGCAAGAGGGCGCGAAGACATCCCGCTTGCACATGAAGTTGGAAAGGAGGGCTTCCCAGCAACCCTCCTCCTCTCGGCTTCTTCCTTTCCCCCTTTATTTACTGATCTCACGAAAGAGATCATGAAAGGACTCTTTTGTTTGTGAATTATTTTTACTTGGATATCCGGCCACCGCCAGTGGTGGCAGCAGCGCTGGCACGGCCTATCAGCAAGCGACCACGCGTCCAATGGTAGGTACAGGAATTTTGCTTCCTGGCTTGCCTTTGCACCGTTGGTACGCGTGTTCGAATGCCGCCATGCGAAGAACCCTTACAAAAAATCCTATTGAAAAATAATTCAAACGCCATTGCTCAATGTTGACATTTGTACTGAAAAGTCGTTGTCGGTCCATTGAAAAGTCATTGAGCTTATTGTTGACACGTATAGAATATTGGCCACCGATCTTTTACCAAAATTTTATTGACATAAAAGTAGTTGAATGGTTGTCGACTTGTTATTGAAAGTACATGGAGCATTGATTTCATTCATTGACAGCTCTAATGAATAATTATTGACTTACAATTGAAGCAGCATTGAAATTCGGTTATGTATTTATTGAAAGTACACCTACTGTAAGTTTTAATAGTTGCTGAATTTTCGTACATATACAAGTGCAATATGCTACCGCAATACGAACAATGCGTACTGAGGCACATGCACTGAGGCACAGGCCTCAGTAGGCATTGTCCAAAAGATCTTTCACAGAACTTGAATAAGAGCTGCTGGGTGCGCTTACGTGGGTTTTATATGAGCGCATAGCTGTCTGTACATGCGCACTGTGATGTACAACGTATGCTTGCATAAAGAGCTACAGTAGGCCTGCACAGTTCGCGTGTTATAGCAGAAACTTTATCGCCAGCTATAACGCTTCAATTCTGCCAAAACACGTGAAAACCTGGAAACACAGTAAACTTAGCGAAAACTAAAATATGGACATGGGTACAAAAGCAAATTGAATGACTCATGCACAGTCACTCGGAGAAGTAATCTTTTTCATAAGTTCTGTGACCTTTCCTTTTCTTTCAAGAGGCCCAACAAAAGAAAAACGCAAATGTGCGGACATGTACCTTTATTAAAGCGAAAAAATGCAAAAACCACATCATCAGAGAAGAAAACCGTAACTTAATTGGTGTAGCGTTTGTTTCAACATGTAAAGGGTGAGTCCCTCCTGCAAAAAATATGAAAAAAAACGAGGAAATTGTGACAAATTACTACCAAGAAGTCGGTGTGAAAAGGCGAAAACTCCATCACATGATACGGCTGCAGAAGGGCGAACATGCTACAAATGACCAGGCTGAAGCAACAGGCCAGTACACGTTTTTTTACTGCCCCTCTCGAGAGATGCAAGCTTTACAGAGCGTGGATATTAACATAGAAGGGAAACGCTAAGCCACAGCTTTGAAGGCGCGTCGACACACACTAGGCAAAGTAACATCATAGCACATAAAAAAGACGCATAACTCCTCGCCCCGGAACACGATTCAACACTCGCCCTCACATATTCGAAACATTACTAGACTAGCGCATCCAGCTATCGGAAATAGCACTGTGCAGAAAGACACAACTGTGCTGGTACAAACATTTTCTTACCCGCAAACTTGCTGGAGACAAAACAAAGAACACGACACCTGTCGTAATAGCGTGTGCCTAATTACGAGGCACAAGCAGTTTTGAAGACGCAAAAAAGTAGTGCATGCGCTCGAATGTAAGCGTTAATGCATACCTTGAAACAAGCTCAAATAAGCGCGCCAATAAGTCAGCATGTTCGAAACTGAACAGAAATGAAATGCCTCATTTATATTAGGACAGTTCAATCATGATGGCACAACACTAACGCAGTCAAGTACTTCTGATACATGTCGCGCATGCAGCCGATGTAGCAACAAAACACGCGTTTTTATTCTTCATGGTTTTCAGGTAAAGAAAACGAACTCACCTTCAACGATGGCGGCCCTAGTTTCTTAATCCGCATATTCCAGGAGTGGTAAAAGCACATCAAGGTGATCGCGTCCATTCCTGCAGCTAAGCAGAAATGAAACTGCGAGAGTCGCGCACGCAAGCTGAGACGTCCATTTCTCCGTCGGAAAGATTACGGAACTAAGCCTCACAGTCCGCGCAGCCGCCACTCGCAGACAAACGTACTTGCATGCAGGTCCACAACTGCTGAACATGCCACGAAGTAGCTTCTTCACAAGTGCGTTCATACCTTCCATGAATCACGGTATTTACACTGCACGAAATAAAGCGAGAGGAGGCGAGCGCGCCACACGCGACCGGCACGTCCGGAATTCAATGTGCTCAACTGACACAAACGGCAGGGCGGATATCCATCCGCGCTGTCGTTGTCAACGCCGCTGCGAAGCCCGTTAGGTATAGTTAGGCTGTTATCGCTGTTATCGCTGTTATTAGTTCCGTAAAGCTTACTGGTTAAAGACCTTTGAACACTTCTTGATTATGACTGCTGACGCAATCCAACACCTCACAAATTTATCCTTTTGCGCGCTACTTTCTTCGTCGCAATATGACATGGCGCGCAGGCTAGCAAGTTGCAACATGTTGCGGCGTTGCCGCGGTTTCTGCAAGGAGCGCATGGCGCGGGTGGCGTTCGTTCGCCAACAGCAGGAGTAATAATAAAACAAAATGTATAGGGAAGATAGTCGCCGGTACATCACGTTCATCTGATATCTCGTTGCGGTGAGGTTTGAGATACACGGTCTTATCGACACCGCGTGCAGGCAGGCGTCGCATTCTGCGCCGAGGCCCCCCGCGATCCGTTGGGAGATACCTTTATGTCATCTCATCGTATTGTGCGCGTCCGCGGTGGTACATGAATGATGCCTACCTTAAAAAACTGCATATGAACGTTATATTCTCAAACCACTATTCCTTTGGGGCCACCGTAGTCGAGCTGTGCTTGCAGTTCTGGGCTGTTGCCGAAAATCTATCGCGGGTTCCATCCCGGCCGCGGCAGTAGCATTTTAACGGGAGTTCATTAAGGAGATCGTTATGCAGAAATCCCGGTGTCGATGGCGGCGTCGACTTCAATGTTAAGCGAAAGACCAGCGTTGGCCCTGAATGAAAATTTGAGGTAGATGCAAATAAAGAGAAGAGCCGTGGGTCGTTTGCAATTTGACTTTGCGGCACAGTAAGTCTCCACCGAGAAGCGAGAGCAGGCTAGCGATTGTGAAAGCAATATGGCGCGTGAGCGCTTTTGTGTGTGTGTGTGTGGGGGGGGGGGGGGGGGGAGATAACGTGTAACGGGGGTCCCCCCATTTTTTTTTTTAAGTAGGCAGAAATGCTGGAGGCTGATTTCCTTCGATTCAGGTGCATGTTAAAAAGCCCCAGGTGTTTGAACTTTCCGGAACCCTCCACAGCGGAGTGCCTCACAATCATATTGTGGTTTTGGCGCATACAACCCCAGCAATTATTTAATCAAGCTCTCTTTGTGTATTCAGCGGCAGTGCAGTTGCTTCCCACGGCTTTGTACATGGACGTTGCACTTTTACTGCGTTGTTTGCGTTACTGCAGCAAGAAGTCAGCTATAGCATCGTTGCCGCCTGAATAGTCATGTGGTGAGTCGTTCGGTTAGAGCTAATTAAACAGACAGGCTGGAGATATCACGTTGCCAAACGTATATAGCTAGTACGCAAGCGATAGAAGACCGCATATGCACAGGACGTTTGTAATATGCGTTCTATTGGGGTATGCGCTGCTTACTTGGGGTGGTTTCATCAATAAAAAGGTTTCGATACTTTACAGGCTTGGCAATGCGCGCTCATACATACACTGCAACTCAATAAAGGCACAACGATAAGTCAACATTTTTTTGTCAATGACGTTTTCGTTTATGTAATCAACAAAAAAAAAAAACCATTGAGTATATATTGAGCAAAGTCAAGACATCTTGCCAAGTCGTTGAAAATCGGTTGATTCAATGAATAGTGATCGGAATGTCAACAACAACTCAATAGTCATTTTTATAAGGGAAGGTTTATCAACGCAAAAGCCTTACATGCATCATCAAACACGAAAACTGACCGCTCGCGAGGACGAGTGCTGCTAAAAATCATCACGTGATGAATCATCAGTAGATTGGTGGAATGTGGGCCGATCATGGAGGCATCGCAAAATCACGAGGGGGTGCCTTCAGTACTGAAGGTAGCGAAAAACCACGTTAGGTGCGTTAGGTGGCGGGGTAGCATCATTTCATCGACTGAGAAGAAACAGAAGGTGCCTTTCGCTTTGAAGTCGTCTTAGGTGAATGCATAAAGCAACCTGTGAGTTTTTACCAATCTAAGTATAGATTGTTTTAATCTTAAAAAGAAAAATTGGAGGCCGCTTGAGGTTCGCCTTCAAGAGTAGATCGCGATAGCGTAATCAGGTCTCGTGCACGTCCCCTTCTGAACTGTAGCCTGTTTCGGTTCTCGGTGCATGCCTCAGCCGTGCCGTAAGGAAATGAACGACTGCCTATTGCAAGCACAGTTCTTGAGTCCCCACTACACCATAATTATTCCGTTTGCGAATTAGCGAAGGGTCCACTACGTGTCCGCAGGGCAGCACGCGAGCCTACGCAACTGTTCACTTTCTTGATGGTTCTTCTGCTGATGAGGATTAATTATGTCGGAGCGCTTTGTAATGGGTGGGCCTGTGAAACACCCACTCGCTGCTGAATTCACAACTTCTGACGCCTGGCGCGATTCTACTCTTCTGTCATGCAATATATGATGCGTTAAGAAGACTCCTTCTTAACGCATCAGCTGGAGCTCAGTCTTCAAAAGTTTGTCGAAAAAAATATTAATAATAACATGCGGGGTATTACGTCCCAAAGCCACCGCGATATGATGATGAGGGAGGTCTTAGTGGAAGGCTCCGGAAATTTTGACCATCTGGTGTTCTTTAACGTGCACTGACATCGCACAGTACACGGGCATCCACCATCTCGCCTCCATCGAAATGCGATCGCCGCGGCCAGGATCGAAACCGCGACCTTCGGGTCAGCAGCCGAGAACCCTAGACATTGATCCACCGAGGAACGCTTGAATTCATGTGTGACTTTCCTTGCCGAGGACCAAACTAATCAATTATGAATAATTTATTACGCGTTTACGTGTATACTGCTCTAAGAAAAGAAAATATAGGTCAGAGGAGTGATTGGCAGTTGGCTAGGCACAGTGGAGCCTTCATGATACTAACAGGACGATATCGTCAAATCAGCGCAAGAAATGGTTCCCTCCTTCTTGGATGGACGAATGCTTGTAAATAAATATTCCGGGTTAGCTTCTATCATTTTTGATGATTTTGTCACTTGTAACACCATAACTGAGGTAGAAAACTCAGTATACTGTAACACCATAATTGCCATGAAAAAATTTTGCATAATACTTAAGTGGCTTCGACATATTCCGTACAACTGTTGCGGTCACATTTTCGCAGCATTTCGATATAAAAAAGGAGGAACCATATTTAGGAAGTGTGAGTGGCGTTGATCACCATGCGCTTAACATGAATTGCGCTGAACAGCACATGGCCGACAGTATAACCACCCTTACGGGTTAGCATTCGAATCTAATGGGCCAGCAGCCCGGTAACTGCTGGTGGGTTCTCTCCCCAGGCGTTCACGCACCCCGTAAACAACCGGGCGCCGGGTCGGGGGGGGACGCCTTGCCCTTGATACCGGTGGGTGTCCGGCGGTAGGATTCGAACCACCTACCTCCCGTTGCCGAGGCGGACGCCCTATCCACTGCGCCACGGCTACGGTGAAATCCGCTGCTCGAAAAGTATTGCTGGACCGCGAAATTGCTTCATAGCGTGTTTCGTGTTCTTGCTATGTTTTCGCTGAAACGTTGCGTATGATACAAATACACGTGTGGCGCTGCCGCGATGAATATCGCATTTGGGCGTGTTCACTACCATAAAACAATGATAAAACAATAAAGTTCTTTGAGGGATACCCCAAGGCGTTTTTTTTTTTTTTTAGAAATAGATAATAGGCTGCCCATATATTTTTGCGACAGAGAAGCAGGCTGCCGAATTTGGCTTAATGCAAAACGTAACACTCTAAACAGTG
>JALIZH010026890.1:0-48910 GCA_030522465.1 Rhipicephalus appendiculatus
TCCAAAAACAACAAGAACCTTGATTAAAAATACAAAGCGTAAAAAAGGTACTTTACAGCAAAGATACAAAAAATAGCACTCAAAGCACCAGCACGTGCTTATGAACCGAGGACTACAACATGTGAAGATATTGACGCAAACAAAAGAGGAAAACTAAAAGGACGCTCAAAAAGGTAAAGGAATGCAATGGTACAAAAATAATAGCTTCAAAACGATAGCAGGTTATTTAAGGCAGCCTTGAACTTAGTATTATCATTAATCTCGACTACCGATCGGGGAAGGTGATTCCAACTTGCGGTAGTACGGGGGATGAATGAATTGAAGAAATGGTTGGTGCGGCATGAGGGAATACCAACCTTATGACGATGGTCGATGCGGGCAGATACGTACAGAGCAGGTGTTATCAATTTGTAGATGATTACCTTATAATTATGCAATGTGAACCACAAATCTTTCATTCGCAAGTGACGCAGGTTTTAGAAGTTTTTCGCGAGTGCCTCTGCCCGCTCGTGGTGACTCACGAGTTGCCGGAAAAGGACAGCATCCGCTTTCAAGATTTGGAGATTTCATTCTCGGATGACCACACGTGCTGGCGGTACGCGCCCCGCTCACAGAAGCCCATCCTTCCGTTCTCGTCGGCTCACAGTAAATTAGTCAAGCGAGCAATTGTAGAGTCTTGTTTTTCTAACGCGTTAGAAAGGTCTTGCCAACACGTCGCAGAAGCCAGTCTCATGGCACAGTCGGAACGCCTAGAAGGAGCAGGGTACCCACGTCCTTTGCTCATTTCTGTAGCCGAGTCAATGCACAGAAAAAGGAAACGTAGGGGCACTGATGGCGACACAGAACAAGCAACTGTCAAAAAGCGGGACAGAGTGGCAGTCATACCATATATGCATTCTGTGTCCCATCGCCTAAAGAAAATAGGGCAACGTAGTAACGTGCAAGTTGTTTTCAGCGCTCCCGACAAGTTGTCCCAGTTGGCGAACAGGACCTGTCCCGTGAAGAGCCGAAAAAAACAATGTGCAGTAAAACACAGAACTCAGTTCGTTGACTGTGTGCAAGGAGTTGTCTACAGGATACCCTTGTCTTGCGGGGCGTTCTACGTGGGCCAGACGGGCAGATGCCTGAACGAGCGCTTACGAGAGCACGCCAACAACGTTCGAAATGGCAAGGACGGCTTCCTAGCATTGCACGTGAGCACGTGCGGATGCAATCCACAGTTTCAAGGGACCACTGTGGTAGATAAGAATAAGGATGAGCAAGCGCGCGTAATCAATGAGGCCGCCCAGATGACGCGAGAAAATGGCGGATGCGTAAGCAAGCCATCGATTGCTCTATCGGGCAGAGAGCTGAGTTATTTAGAATGCGGGGGTGTGCGCAGCCGGCTGCTGTGACGGTTACATCTTTTCATTTCGGGTTTTGTTTCTTTATAGTTTTTTATAGTTTTGTTTTAGTTTTCCTCCCCCTTCTTTCCACTCTGGTGTTCCTTAACTGTTGTCACGTGCATTTATAAGATGCTCTCGTATCAATAAAATTTTCAGTTGGAAGTCAGCGCTTGTCCTGTGTGTTTCCTTTGTGTGGTGTCCGTTCTTCGCGCTGTTAATTTAAGTATGCATAACCAACTAGCCCAGTCAGCTACACGCTTGCTTCGTCCGTCTTCTCCGTCAGGCGCCCCACCGAACAGTGCCTCGATCATCCTTCGACGTTCGCCATCACGGCTCAGGTCGCATGCCACGAGCCCCTATCTGGCCAATCCTATGCGTCGACGTGGTTGGTGCGCGTGCCATCGGGTGACTTTTTGCTCCTCGCGCACCGTCGCCGCGCTTCCCCGTTCGGCACGCGCCTCGGGCCCCTCCTTTACTCATCACATTGGGCCCCCCTTTTAAAGAGTTCTTTCTCCAAAAAAAAATCTGCTTGTTTCCGTCCTCCATATGATGCAGCCTCGCAGCTTGTGTTTTCCTCGTGGCCCCTTTCCTGCTCAGTTCCATATTCCGCCGACCTCGTCGCGCACTTAATCACTATTCACTGCACTTTTTGTTCACGCATCGACACTGATATCGTTCGCACATCTCTATGCACCCAATGTCTACATAGTTCGCACTTCACAACACACTGTCACCTAATTCACATGGCTCTGCTCATAAATTCCGCTCCCACGTTTTGTGGGCCCTTGATATACTCCACATGGAAACAGTATTGCTGCAAGGTGAGGCTCCACCTCATCACCCTTTCGTTCGTTAGCCTTGCTTTGCTCAAAAATTCTAGCGGTTGATGATCTGTTTGCACTCTGAAGGGCTTCCCAAATAAATAGATGTGAAACTTTTTTACCGCCCACACCAAAGCCAAACATTCTTTTTCAATAGTGGAGTAATTCTGCTCCGCGTTATTCAGCTTCCTACTTGCAAAAAATACGGGGTGGAGAATTCCCTCTTTCTCTTGCAGGAGTACTGCCCCTAGTGCCTTATTCGACGCATCAGTTCGTAGCACAAACTCTTTCTGCATATCCGGAGCCAACAATATGGGAGATTGTGACATTTCACTCTTTAACCTTTCAAATGCAATTTCATGCACCTCCTCCCATTTCACAACATTATTCGCTCCCTTCCTGGTTAACTCAATAAGTGGTCCTGCTATTTCTGCGTAATGGGGTATGAACTCGCGATAGTACCCTGTCAAGCCTAAAAATGATTGGACCTGTTTCTTCGTTTTCGGTCTCTCCACTTTTTGGATTTTGTCCAATATATCTTCCTTCGGGCCCACCTGTCCTAACCCTAATTTGTGCTCCAAGAAATCCATGGTGTTATATCCTAATTCACATTTGGTAGGCTTAACTGTCAGCCCAGCATCCTTTATCCTCCCAAACAGCTGATCTAAGGCTTGCAGATGCTGTTCCCATGTGTCGGTCGCAACCAGGATATCGTCGATGTAATGCTCTGCATATCCCCTGCAGGCGCAGCGTCCACATATGTGGACGCGACTTGTTTTTGCCAGTTGCTCGGTCTCGGACGAAAGAAAGGGCAAGATATATTGCGCATAGGAATAATTGAACCTTCTGCATAGTGAACGCGTCTTGACTTGACCCCAATGTGCTGCATACGACTGCAGCCGATCACTTTGATGAAAACACTACGATGTCTGACGGGTCACTGGATGTGCCACGTTCCAGAACCAACGTCTTAAGTACTATTTTCCTTTGCTGAAAATGAACAGAGCCAAAGGAACTGCGTGTGCATCTTGCGCCTAGCATTACCTTCTTTTTGTGTAAAAATCGTACATGAGTGGTTGCAGAATAATTAAATATTTAATTATATGCTAATTAAGAATAATTAGCAAAGCACGCAAAAAATAATATATTTCTTCACTTTCTTTCTTGGAATGTAATAACGAGTACCTTAGAATTATGCTGTGCGAAATTTAGACTTCTCCGGATGGTGCATCATAATGCGCGCCTGAAGGGCATATGGCACATCCTGCAAGACCTGCCTCATCAACCTGGTAAATACTGCCGCCGCTGTTTTCAACCCAAAAGGCATCTATCTGAATTGGAATAACCCCCTTGAACACGCAAATGCTGTTCTTCAGGATGTTATTTAGCCTCCTGAAATCGACACACACCCGATTTGAGCCATCTGGTTTTTTAACTACTACCAGGGGTGCGTTATAGGCAGAGTTGGCCCTTTCAATTATACCCTGCTTTAGCATCTCATCCACTTCTTTTCCAATGGCTTCCTGCATAGCTATGGGTAAAGGGTACTGCTTGACATACACAGGTGCTTCTGTGGAGCATTGGAGCTCGCATTTCACTATCTCAGTATGCCCAGGTAAATCTGAAAAAATCTCCCTAAATTTACTGACTATATCTCTTAACTCTGTGACCTGTGAACCCTCCAGGGAAGAATTTATTGCCACTTTCTCTACCCCCCTAGTCTTCTTCCTATTATAGGTAGGTACCTCTTCCTGGTTTTCCTCTGCAATAACCATACACACAGTAGCTAGCTCTTTCTCTTTTCCCTCTCTGTCCTCTATTCTCTCTTCATACCTTTTTAGCATGTTGATGTGGAACACCTTTTTCTGATTATGTACTGAAATTTCGTAGTCTATTTCACTCTTCTTTTGGGTGACTGTAAATGGCCCTTTCCACTGCATTAACATTTTATTGTTTTCCGTGTGCAGCAGTACCAGAACCTTATCCCCTACCTTTAGTGTCCTCCGTACTGCCTTACGATCATAGTAGTTCTTTTGTTTTTGCTTGGCTCGTTCTAATTCTTGATGGGCTATTTTGCATGTTTCTTCTAGCCGATTCCTCAGATCCAGCACATATGTGTATGTGTTCTTTTCTTCTGTTCCCATCTCTTGCCTGGACCATAGCTCTTTTAAAATTGTTAACGGGCCTCTGACCGTTCTTCCATACATCATCTCAAAGGGTGAGAATCCTAAACTGGCCTGCGGTACCTCCCGATATGCAAACAACAGTGCCGGCAGGTATCTATCCCAGTCCTTGGGCCTTTCCTGACACATCCTTTTCAACATAGTTTTCAGCGTTCCATTGAACCGCTCCACCAACCCGTTGGCCATCGGGTGATACGGTGTGGTTAATTTCTGGTCAATGGACATCAATCTGTGCACTTCCCTCATCATTTCTGAGGTAAAATTGGATCCTCTATCGCTGAGTACCTCCTTTGGTATGCCGTATCTCGAGAACATGCTCAACAGAGCCTCGGCTACCTGAATGGTGTCTATGGATTTCAAAGCGACCGCGTCAGGATACCTGGTAGCCACATCCACCAGGGTCAGAACATATCGATTTCCTTTGCCTGACACTGGGTTGATGGGCCCCACAATATCTATAGCCACCCTATCAAAAGGTAACTCTACAATCGGCATTTTACCCAGCGGCACTTTACCTACTCTCCCTTTAGAAACCGTCTTCTGACATACGTCGCACGATTTAACATATCTCTTCACATCGCTCTGCACTCCTATCCAAAAGAATTCTTCCGTGATCCTCTCTAGCGTATTTTTATGCCCTGGTGACCGGCCATAATACCATCATGTCCCAGTTTCAGCACTGTATCCTTTAACTCCTCCGGCACCATCAGCTGCATGACTTCTCTACCCGAGCTAAAAACACACTTGCGATACACCAGCCCATTCTGCTTCACAAATTGCGCTACCGTTCTGCTCTTCTTCCTTTTTATAACCTCTCCTAATCTTCCCTCACACGCTCGAATAGATGTATCCTTCTCCTGCAAGTCCTTGAACTCTTCCGCTGTCACATTCAACCCCCTGATGTTGGTGACTTGTAGTGGTTTTACATTCTTCGTTATATTACTTGAGGCCCTAGTTTGCACTGCTGCTGCCATTTCCATTTCTAACTTTGGTTCCTCCCCTTCTGCAGGCCCTGAATCTTTACTCTGCTCCAAGCCTTTCTCAGTCCCTCTCCACCGGGGATCAGGGTCATCAACTTTCCTCACACCCGGTACATTTCCCACTACCAGGTCGTATAGGGGATCCTCAACGCACTTTGCTGTCACTGGCCCCGTATAGAAGGGTGTAGCTACATGTATCTTAGCTTCTGGCAGATACCGGATTGTTCGGTCCACAAAAGCCACTGGTTTTACTTGCCCCGTCATATTCTCTGGTGCCACTAAACTTTTCCGTACCAATACGGTATCCGCGCCTGTATCCCGCAGCACTGTAGCCTCATGCCCTTGCACCTCACCTTCTACTACGGGCATGCCTGTTTCTTTCTGCCCCTCTTCTCTGTATCTCAATACACAGGCAGCCTTTTCGACTGACTTCGTCCTACAATCCTCTGCCTTGTGTCCCCTTTTTTGGCATCTTGAGCACGTCACTATCTTATCATTGTGGCCATTCTTTATGGTTTAAAAAGCAGCGCAAAAAGACGGTACACAAGATGAAGGAGGACACAGGACAAGCGCTGAACTAGCAACTGTCGTATTTATTAAAAGAAAGCTAATAAATACAAGCATTCTTGCTGCGTGCGCACCCTCTAAGCTGCAGAAATGGTCACGTTTTTTCAAGTAGGCTGATTTCACCATCATGAAGATAGATAGATGGGGCGGAAATGCAAGTGTCATGATTTTTCTTGATGTGGAAAGCTTCGATGATTTCACGTGATCTTTGATCCATGTGCCTGAAGATGACATGCGTACGATCAAACAAAGGTTTACAGCCACATAAGCGACAATGAGAAGACAAATGTGATGTGGGTGTGCCCTTCAGTGTGTTGCTGTGTTGGCGGAGCCTCTCGTTAAGGCAGGCGCCAGTCTGTCCTATATAGACTTTTCCACATGTAAATGGGATATTGTAAACAACACCACACACGCACGTTACAAATCGAGTGCGATGCTTAACGGAGCACACATTCTTTTTTGCTGAACCTGCCATCGTTCTATCTACAGCGGCGCATGCTCTCCCAACCTTACCGCGAGCGGAGAACACAACATTTACGTCAAAGCCAACGGAGCATGCGCCGCTGTAGATAGAACGATGGCAGGTTCAGCAAAAAGAATGTGTGCTCCGTTAAGCATCGCACTCGATTTGTAACGTGACTGTGTGGTGTTGTTTACAATATCCCATTAACATGTGGAAAAGTCTATATAGGACAGACTGGCTCCTGCCTTAACGAGAGGCTCCGCCAACACAGCAACACATTGAAGGGCACACCCACATCACATTTGTCTTCTCATTGTCGCTCATGTGGCTGTAAACCTTTGTTTGATCATACGCATGTCATCTTCAGGCACATGGATCAAAGATCACGTGAAATCATCGAAGCTTTCCACATCAAGAAAAATCATGATACTTGCGTTTCTGCCCCATCTATCTATCTTCATGATTGTGAAATCAGCCTACTTGAAAAACGTGACCATTTCTGCAGCTTAGAGGGTGCGCACGCAGCAGAAATGCTTGCATTTATTCGCTTTCTTTTAATAAAGACGACAGTTGCTAGTTCAGCGCTTGTCCTGTGTCCTCCTTCATCTTGTGTACCGTCTTTTTGCGCTGCTTTTTAAACCATGAAGTTCAACCAACTCGCCCAGTTTTGTACACTGTTGCAGGCCATTCTTTGTACGACAATTGATGGCAATATGTCCCGGCCGGTTGCACAAGAAACATCGCTTTTGTGCCCTGCCGTTGCTCATTGGGACCTGTCCTCTATTCTCTACTTCCACTGCCATAGTACTTTCACCGACCCCCTTTCCAAGATTTCTTAGCCCTTGTGCCTCCATGAACTGGTCGGCCTGCCTTGCCATTTCCTCTACCGTGCCTACGTTTCTTTCTTTCAAGAATATGGCCAACTTGCTACTGCAACGGTTGAGGAATTGCTCTCCCACTATTCTGTCGCGGACACCTTCGTATGTTTTTCCTGTGTCTGACACTTCTATCCAGCGATCAAAATAGTTGCACAAGCGGCAGACAAACTGCTTGCCAGTCTCGGAGTTCTCGGGCCTACACGTCCGGAACTTTTCACGGAAACCCTCGGCGTTCAGCCTGAACCTTTCTAATAAAGTCTTTTTTACCAAGTCGTAGTCTAACGACTCTTGTGCTGGCATGCGGCCGAACACGCTCGACGCCTCTCCCACGAGACACAAACTCAAGGCATTGGCCCACTCAAGGCATTGCCCGATCGCAATCCTTTTCAAAACGATGCAAATATGCATCGAGGTCGTCCCTTCGTTCGTCGAAGGGCACCATGAGCTTTCTCGGGCATATCTGTTTAGGTCTGGGAGTAGGCGAGTTGGCCGACGCCGTCGTGGGAGTACTCGCGTTACTAGCCGCGTCTCGTGCACCCGCGCTTATTTGCGCCAGCCTCAACTTGAGCTCGAGGATCTCCTTTTCGCGCTCGTACTGCTCACGCGCTTCACGCGCACGCTCCTTCTCGCGCTCGTACTCGATTTCTCGCTCCTTGTGCTCAGCTTCGCGTTCCTGCTCTTTTTGCACGAGCTGCTTGTCGTGCTCTTTCTGAGCGTTCTCAAAAAACCTCAGCGTCTCCTCCTTGGTCATATCCAAGTCTTTGGCCACGGCCGCCCACTTCTCCCAATCCATCCTTGCAACCCCCCGACGATACGTGACTGGGCCTAAAGATGGAAAGATCCTGGCTGAGGCTCGCCACTTATTTGTCACGATTATCTCGGGAGCGCTTGCAAATAGGATTGGAATTGGGAGAGAGTGAGACGAACACGGGAGGCCGTGGTAAAACGACCAAGAAACTTTATAACTAACAAATTGAATACATAAACTGAACCATACAAGCAAAAACCTACAAAAAACCTATTTACATTAACAAATTTTTGTTCTTATTCAACACTGAAACTATCGAACCAAGGTGACTTAGCTAGGCTTAACTATGTCTCTTCGACTCAGTCTGGCCACAATGGGCCTAGCGGTACCAGAATGTTCTTATAGTTCGATTGTCGCTCGCCGAGACGAACCCATGTTCCCGTCGCGTCAATCTTTCGTCGGGACCGTCGTCGACGTCCTCAGCAGGCCCGTAAGTTCATCGTCAGTTGCCTTCGCCCAGCCTGCCGCTTGTCCTCGTCCCGTGTGTCCCCAGTAGTCTTCTCCGTCCTCGCTCAGTCGAGGTTAGGCCTAACTAGGCCTTGAACCCTTGCTTCCGGACTCAACAGGTGACGGACGCCTCCTTGACTGAACTGTGGTCTGCAGCCGTCCTGCCGAGAAGGGGAGGGCTGCTGGCGATCCCGGAACTGCAGTATTGAGGTGCGACAGGTCCGGGCAGCCTCGCTTGGAGTCTTCCAAGGTCCACGGCCACTACCCGAGCCTCTCGTGTCGCCGCCCCCAGAACCGAGTACCAGCCGCTCTCGTCGCGGGTGCGACGCTTGCTTCGTCCGTCTGCTCCGTCAGGCTCCCCACCGAACAGTGCCTCGATCATCCTTCGACGTGCGCCATCACGGCTCGGGTCCCATGTCACGAGCCCCTATCTGGCCAATCCTATGCGTCGACGTGGTTGGTGCGCGTGCCATCGGGTGACCTTTTGCTCCTCGTGCACCGTCGCCGCGCTTCCCCGTTCGGCACGCGCCTCGTGCCCCTCCTTTACTCATCACAAAACACCGTTGGTGCATGTGGAAGCGCACTACTCCGACAACGAGCCGTCACACGCTAACACGAAGCGAAAGGCAAAGAACATAACTAGAGTGACACATAACTACGTCTAGGGCGACTCCCCAATGATAGCGCGGCCAGTGTTTGTTGCTGCTATAGAGACGCTTTTACCATGACCTCCGAGATTGCGTGCCAGCGCGCAATCTTGGACGCCATGATTTAAGGGTGGATGGAGGGCGAAATCGAATGAAAATGCGATATTTCAATTATCATAGCACGATATTCCAGCATTACGAATAAGTGCCTCCACGAGGTGGCGCGCTTTCACGCGCAGTGGAAAGCATTTAAAAATGGACCCAAACGCGCCTGATCCCGTGACTGCACCGCGGCAACTGGAACTTTAAATGGCGTTTTCTCTAAACAATACTTTTCGTCAGAAAAGGAACATTTTCTCTGTAACCACTCCAGCTATGAAGTGCAAAGTTTTGTGATTTCTCTCTCAATAACATGCGCCCATTCTGAAGCAAAAGAATGGTGCTGCCACCAGAATCGTATTTTTTACAAAAGGTTTCTTTAAGAAAAAAGCAATAAAATTCTAGTCATCAAACATCTAAATTTTTAACTAAAGAATGGTCATGCCTACAATTATTATTTTGGTTCAGAAGGATACCCTGGGCACATGTAATAACCAGAAGAGATTTCACTATTTTACACGCAAAATCACTTTCACAAATGTTCCTTCAATAAACAAAAATAGTAAAATAATTTACTTTTTATTATCTTTAGAATGGATTTGTATTTTCTTGCCAAATTCACAAAACGTCTAGTAAAATCTTCATTCAAGCCACTTGCAAAATTTTGTGGAGTTTGCTTCAAAAATATCGGAGCGATGGGCAGTGGTAGTTGCACACCTGCCTTAGCTATCCATCCCCCCTTAACTGCGTCGTCGACGAATCGTCCTCTATCGGCGCTAGTGTCATGCTGCATCACTTCTTTTCATCGCTCGCAGACGGCGGCACCGCCCGCTGCCGCCAACAGAGAGCACCCAGTGAGAGAGATTGTGTGAGAGATATAAGGCGCGTTGGTGGAAGGTTCTCAGTGTACTTCTTTAGCTCAGTCGGTAGAGCATCGGGCGCTTACCGTCGCGGGCTGAGGAGTCTGAGTTTCGATTCCGGGTGGGGGGAACGTTTTTCTAAAAGTTTTTTCTTCATTTTTCTAAAAGTCTTTTCTTTCTCATTTGGTGGCGTCCATTTTATCAACGTCATATCCGTGACGGAAATACGTCACTAAAGTCTTGCTAGTTCCCGGCATAAAGCTCGTGTTAAAAAAAAAAGAAGAGAGAGAGACACAGAAAACGCGATTGTTTTCAAGCGGCCGCTGTGAACGGGAGGCAGCGAGAAAAATGCCCTTCGACATTCGGTTGGCTGCGGTCCGCCTGCTCATCAGCAAGAGCGAAGAAATCAGACGCAAGTTCGGGACGCCTGGGTGCGCGAAGGAAAAAAAATTGGCAGATCCGAAGTACCACGGGAATCGATGTTTTGCAAAGCATGCGGAAGCAAGGTGACGGTTGTAATTTTTTTTATTGAGCGAAACGTTACGAAATGACGTTAAAGATATGTACAAATGTTGTACGCGCAGACATATTTTGAACACTCGCATATGTTTCATATAACCAGTTGTTTACAGTTGCGTAACGATGCCAACAGAAACAGAGGTATTTCCAACACCAGAAGGGGTAAGCTGATATGTAGCACTTGTGCTTGCGAGGATGGTAGCCCTGGATAGCGCTTCTTGGACCAACTACAGTGGATGGTGCTTAAGTATACAACTGACCTTAACCCGACATGACGCCTGCCTCATAAGAGTTCATATGTAATCTTTATAAAATTAGATAACCAGCCCTGCAACCACAATTGACGTTTCACCAACATTACGCCTGCATAGCGTCTTTTTCCAAAGCCGTTCCGAGACCTGGTGTGGCTCTGTGGTAGAATACTTGATTGCCACGCAGATTGCGTGGGTTCGATTCCTGCTGGGACCCTTATATATATTATTTGCACCCGTCGGGTCAACGCTGCCGACGTCAGTTTTTCTTAACGCTCTCGCATTTAAATGACTGTCTGTCTGTCCTCACCGTTCCTGGGTAGATATAAAAATGTCAAACACCTGTGGCGCATACCCGCATACCGCGACCCGTGGTATATGGGTATGTGCCACACGTGTCTGCAGGAAAGGGTTTGGCGACCTACGCGACAGGATTTTCACATTATTCATGTCATGACCAGCTAGACATATTCGTCAGTACCTCTTACACTCCCATACAAATTTTGGTCAACCCCAAGTAAAGTAGTCGACCACGAGAGGGCCCAGACGTAGGCGGCTAGACAGGCCCGTAGCCAGAAATTTTTTTTTCGGGGGGGGGGGGCACCAGCTGAAAACCTTGAAAATCCCCTATTTTTATTATTTTTTCCCGGTAAAACACCCCCCTCAATCCGAATTTCGGGGGGGGGGGGGGGCTAGAAGCCCCCCCTCCCTCCTGGCTACATGCCTGCGGCTAGATGGATAGATAGATAGATAGATAGATAGATAGATAGATAGATAGATAGATAGATAGATAGATAGATAGATAGAAACGAAAAAGTACTTACAGTACGCACAGAAATGCTTCGCATTTAAAAAAGCAAGCAAGAAAGAAACAAACGCGAGAAGAGTTTTCATTAGGTAGCTAGCGTGTCATTATTTTAAGTTCCTGCGAGTATGCACATTTTGAGTATTTTTTGTGGTTTCCAGAAACGTCGCATTCTACGAACTGCCAGGGGAGCGGTTATGATAGCGTAGCTCTTCTAGTTTCATTAAAATGTAGCACTCGAAGCCTGAAGTAAATAAGATTGGGGCATTCCCATAACTTGTTTACAGTAAGCTTTGCGATCACTCACGGCAACACGTCCATTAGAAAAATACTATGTCTGTCAGTTCCGGCGCCACGCAATAGGACCTCTGCTGCCGCAACGGTTCTTGCGGCACTCGTAGTGCTGCGTTGCTAGCTGCCGCTACGCCGCCGCTGAAAACACCGCTAAACCATGCTTGCCGTGCCCTGCTTGTGCTGGTCATGTTGCTTTTTCGTTTGAGTATTGTAATGCATTTAATTTAGTTCATCGACGATGTCAGGGGTGGGCGACCTTTTCAGGCGGAGGGCCAAGTAGAATGAAGCCGACACAGCGGGGGGTCGTACTGCAAGTCCGAGGGGAGGGTGCGGCTTTGCAGCTTCCCCTCCACCCCAGGCTGACAATAATTTTCAAAACTAGGTTAGAAATTATGTTCACATTCAAAACGTACGTCACAACCACGCGATGAAACATAGATTGCATGCGAAAATGACATTTTCGGTCAAAACTGCCATGTCGCCCAAGGGGGTAGGAGGGGGTGATGTCATGCCGGGGGCCACACAATACTGCCCCGCCGGTTGCAGGTTTGCGACGCCAGGACTATGTTAATAAACCTCTTATATGCGCTTATAGTGCGGGTATTTAACGGGCCACGAGCGAAATTACGGCGTGACAATGCAGCCGCTACAGTTCCGAGCTTTTCTTCTTCCGATCCGATTTTTTTTTTTTGCAGTGAACGACATGGGGCATTGAACAATCGAACATATACCTCAAGTACTTATCCTAAGATGTGACGAACGAATTATTTCGGGCGGCATGCTACAATATTAGCAGGATTCACGATAATGGATTTCATTCAGTTGCATACATGTTGGGGACTGACTTAATCGCTGTTAATTAAAAGCGTGTTTACACAGAAGTGGTGTAGCAAATATGCGGCGGATGTGTTTCATGAAAGATCAGGCTATGCTCGACTGTCGAATGCACTCGCCGCTTGCATTGTACATCGAGCTTATCCTTTTGCAAGCCATAGGTGCGTGTGTCTGAGAGTTCAGTCTTTACCAGTTTGACTGGTCCAATGTTCACTTTAACAACTACTGGACAACTTACGATTATGCATGTGTGAAGAGTGAGTGCGCGAACAGTGCGAGCGCGGTGTACTCAGTGCTGTATGTTGGTGATGGTGACGCAAAGGTTCCAAACGCGGTGGGTGACGCTATAGAAGCACCGCGCAACGGACACGTGCGACACATCGGAAAGGAAGACGTCGGCGGGGCATGGCACGTGTGGCAATGACCAATTAGAAGATGGCATGGGAGACAGCAGAGAAGAGGAAGATGATGATGATGATATATGGTGTTTATTGGCGCAAGGGCCATGTGATGACCAAAGAGCGCCAATACAAGAGACAACAGGTGTTGGCAATGGGTATGGTGACTGGCTGTATAGGGGCCTAAAATTCCTCGCGCTAAAGGCGGGTAAGACATAAAGGTATTAAAATGATGAAAGTGGCATGAATTGTGTACAGTGAAAATGAGCGGCAAGTGGTTCTGATGATAAAGCTATGGAGAGATGACAGAGCACGAATGTCTCTTCAACGCCCTTGTGTCCAGGGGCGCGAGACAGGTGTTTTGTAATGTATCTACCGCAGCAGCGACCTCTCTTTAGAGGTCGTGCTGCAGATTACCAGGGTAGATCACGTGAAAATTACGAACGTCTTTTAAAAACGCGGAGAGTGACTGATGTTTGAAGAGTGGATCCCTACCGATGAACATCGATGGATGAAGTGGTATTTGCTCTCGGTAGGGTAATGGGAAGTGCTTTTTTCTAAGTGTGTGTAGTTCCTTGCACTGAATTAAGAGGTGGAGAACGGTGAGTGGTTCACCACATTTCTCGCACATGGGTGGGTTACCACCGGACAGAAGGTATGAATGTGTACTGTGTGTGTGTCCTGTTCTTAGCCTTGTAAGTGTTACTTCTGTGTGGCGTGACTTTGATAGTGGCGGCCAATTACCAAGGTGCGGCTTGATAATGTGTAGTTTATTTTCTGTGTGGCTATCCCATGTGCTCTGCCAATGATCTCTGAGCTGTTGTTTAACGAGAGGTTTGAGGTCAAGCGCAGAGATGGATATGGATGTATTGGCAGTGCTTTCGTGGACGGATGCGCCTAGGTGGTCCGCCATCACATTACCTTGGATCTCGCGGTGCCCTGGCACCCAGCACACTACGACATGCTGCTTAAGTGTGTAGATTGTGCATAAAAGTGAGTAAAGCGAGGCAAGGACGGGATTTTTGTGCTTTTTAAGAGTTTTCAGAGATTTTACCACGCTTAGGGAATCCGTGTAAATTACTGCCTTTTGTAGTTTTATTTGTTTAATGTGTTTGACAGCCGCCAGTATCGCATACGCTTCAGCGGTAAAGATGCTTGTATCAGGATGCAGTACACCGGCATCCGAAAACGATGGGCCGACCGCTGCGTAGGACACAGAAGTGTGAGACTTGGAGGCATCTGTATAGTATTCAAGAGAATTGTATTTGTGTTGAAGTTCTATGAAGTACGTGCGGATATGTGCAATAGGCGCGTGCTTCGTGACTTCCACGAAAGTTACATTGCAGTCAATTATCTGCCACTGCCAAGGCGGCAGCTGCGCAGCCGGAGCCATCAAACAGTGTTCAAATAGTGGCACACCCATTTCCTCAGATAAGTCTCTCACACGAAGTGAGTAGGGCTGTCTGAACGAAGGACGGTTGTCAAACAGGACAGAACTCGACAAATCGTTGACAGCGGAGTGTGAAGGGTGTTCCTCGTCAGCATTCACTTTGAGAAAATACGCAAAAGCTATGTAAGATCTCTGAAAGTGGAGCGGCCACTCGTTCGAATCAACGTAGAGGCTTTCTACGGGAGTGGTGCGAAAAGCCCCCCGTAGAAAGGCGGATACCTAAATGATGGACCGGGTCAAGCATCTTCAAGGCGCTTGGTGCCGCAGACATTATCGCCCCGTAGTCAAGGCGCGTGCGTATGAGGCTTTTATAGAGATTTATGAGACACTTCTTGTCACTACCCCACGCAGTGCGTGACAGCACCTTCAGAATATTCATGGTTTTTAAGCACTTATTCTTTATATACTTGATGTGTGGAATGAAGGTGAGTTTGGTGTCCAGGATTAGGCCTAAGAATTTATGTTCAGTCTTTACGGACGGACGTTGATCATGCAGGTCAATATCAGGATCGGAATGAATGCCTCTCTTTCTGGAGAATAAGATCCACGTGCTTTTTTGTGGGTTCACTCGGAACCCGTTTTCCTCGGCCCATTTGGAAATTTTGATTAAACCAAGCTGAACCTGCCGCTCGCACAGTGCCAGGTTAGAGGATTTGAAGCCAACTTGGACATCATCCACATATGTGGAATAGAACATGTTACGCGGAATGAACAGTCGCAAGGAATTCATTTTGATAATAAAAAGTGTACAGCTCAGTACACCACCTTGCGGAACTCCTGTTTCTTGGACATACGTTCGCGATACGACATTGCCTACTCGAACACGAAATGTACGATTGGTCAAGTAACTTTCTATTATGGTCAGCATTCTACCGCGCACACCAAGGTGGGACATGTCCCTTAATATTCCAAAGCGCCATGTTGTGTCGTAAGCATTTTCCATATCGAGGAACACAGAAAGAATGAATTGTTTGTGGACGAAAGCGTCTCTTATCTGTGCCTCGATACGTACCAGGTGGTCAGTGGTGGATCTATGTTCTCGAAATCCGCACTGGAATTGGTCGAGTAATTTGTTCGCTTCCAGGAAATGCATTAACCGGCAGTTTACCATTTTTTCGAAGACTTTACAGAGGCAGCTTGTAAGCGCGATGGGCCTGTAGCTAGTAACAGAGGATAGATCTTTGCCTTGTTTCAATATAGGTATCACGATAGCCTCTTTCCAGGAAGCAGGGATCTCGCCAGAGAACCATATTGCATTGTAGAGGGAAAGCAGTGTTTTTTTGTGTTTCGTTCGAGAAGTGTTTTAACATCTCGTATACAATTCGGTCAGAACCTGGGGCAGATTCGCTGCAGCAGCCCAGTGCTGCTTGCAGCTCTGCTAATCGGAAAGGTTCATTGTAGGGTTCATTATTTCTAGATTTCTTTTGTAGCCTCTCTCGCTCCACTCTCGCTTTATGCCTTTGGAATGTTTCAGAATAGTGTGTGGAACTTGAGATTAATTCGAAGTGTGCTCCCAGAGAGTCAGCTTGGTCTTCCAGGCTTTCTCCCTGGGTGTCGACTAAGGGCAGCGAATAAGCTGGTTGACCTTGTACTTTCCTTACACTATTCCATACTTTACTCTCATCTCTATAGGAGTTTATGCCAGCAATAAACTTCTGCTGAACACGCCGCCAGGCCCTTCTGGCCTGGCGGCGTGTTCTCCGGCCTTCCGATTTAACCTGTTTAAAATTAATAAGATGTTCTGCTATCGGAGAATCACGCAGAAGCCCCCACGCTTTATTTTGTTTTTTGCGAGCCTCGCGGTACTCGTCGTTCCACCAGGGCACACGGCGTTTCCCTGTCGCCCTGGTTAATTGAGGTATACATTTAGAAGCGGCGTTAATTATAAAAGCGGTAAAAAAGTCTACAGCAGCGTCAATACTTAAAGAAGCCATGTCCGCCCACGAGATATTGGTAGTCTTGTGAAACTCCTCCCAGTTAGCTCTGTCTAGCTTCCACCGAGGAGCCTGGGGTGGAGATTCGTTCTGTCTTTGTATTTGGAGGAGTATTGGGAAGTGGTCACTCCCATAAGGGTTTTTAACCACTTCCCAGTTAAAATCAAGTAAAATGGATGGAGAGATGATGCTAAGATCTATGGATGAATACGATTTGTTTGCGAGGCTAAAAAACGTGGGTTATTTTTTTGTTGAGTAAACATGCGCCCGTAGAAAACAGGAAATTCTCAATGAGGCGGCCTCGCGCGTCAGTGCGAGAGTCCCCCCACAGGCTGCTGTGAGCATTAAAATCGCCGAGAACGAGGTAAGGCTCGGGCAACTCATCAATAAAAGACTGGAATTCGTGTTTGTGTAGCTGGTAGTGTGGGGGTATGTATACAGAGCAGATAGTGAGGAGTTTATTTGCAATTATAGCTCGAACAGCTACTGCTTCCAGGGCCGTTTGGAGCGGAAAGTATTGGCATGCTACGTTTCTATCGACTATAATTGCAACACCGCCCGATGATGCGAGGGCATCCTGGCGGTCTTTGCGAAAAACGACATACTGGCGTAGGAAATTTCTGTGTTTAGGGTTTAAGTGAGTCTCCTGTACACACAGCACCTTTGCACGAAATTTTCTAAGGAGTTCTTGTATGTCGTCGAGATTGTGTAAGAGTCCTCTAGCGTTCCACTGTAAGATGTTGTCCATTTTGAATGCGTGTGTGTGCTGTGTGTAGAAAAGAGACAGGTGATTTATTTTACAGAGCCTTTGTCAGGCCCTGTAATGGGCGTTTTGTCTTTTTTTGGAGCGGTCGAGAGGTTCTCGCCGCTCCTTAGGCGCAGGCTGCGCCGGTGGACTGGATGTGTCCATCGCGTCTGCCGAGGCGACGGACAGTCGCTCTACCGAGCGGGGTTTGCGAATGGTGGGCTTCGTCACGGCGGACGAAGCCTTCGACCCCACCGGGCCAGAGGTCGAGGGGACCTCTTTGGCTTGTGTGCTGCCCTGGCTGCTGCCAGGGTTCGCAGGGGGCCTTCGGTGGGGCCGATTTCGGGGAGGGTGGTGCAGCCGAGGCTGCTCCCCCATGGGGGGCGGGTGGCGTTTGCCTCGGCACACCAGGCGTGGTCCGGGGCATCGCCGGAGGCCGTAGTGGTGCTGACCCCCCCTCGCACCACTTCGGCGTACGTGTTCCCTGCAAAATGCGGGGAAACACGCTGCCTCGCTTCACGAAAGCTGATGTTCCGTTTGATCTTGGTCGTTATTATCTCTTTTTCCCTCTTCCAGGCGACGCAAGACCTGGAATATGCGGGATGATCACCATCACAGTTGGCGCAGTGGACTGGTGAATTACATTCATCGTCTGCGGAATGTCCTTTGCTGCCGCATTTTGCGCATGTAAGCTGCCCTCGGCAGCTCTGAGAGCCATGACCAAACCGCTGGCACTTGAAGCAGCGCCGCGGGTTGGGGATGTATGGTCTCACTGAAAGTTTAAGGTAACCTGTTACTATTTCTGTGGGAAGAGTTGTAGATCCGAAGGTAAGTATGAGGTGTTTCGTACGAATTTCTTTGTTGTCTCTTCTTATTGTTATGCGCTGCACATGGATAACATTATCGTCTGTCCATCCTGCCAAGAGTTCTTCGTCGGAAAGGTCCATCAGGTCGCTGTCTGACACGACACCCTTCACAGTGTTCAGTGTTCGGTGTGGTGTGATGGTGATGGGCTGATCGCCAAATGCTGTAAGGTTACGTAGTCTCTGGTATTGTGTGTGGTCTTTGAGTTCGAGCAGGAGGTCACCACTGGCGGTCTTGCTAGCTTTGTAGCCCGCGCCTAGTGTTTCGATAAGACATTTCGATACAAGAAACGGTGATATGTTTCTGGCCTTCTTTTCTGTACTGTCGCAGTGAATTATATGGTACTTGGGGAAGTTGTCTGTCTTGGTCGGGAGCAGTTCAAAAATGGCATCGGTGCGCCACCTCTTCGAGGGGCGATCGGTTCGGTAGGGGTAAGGGGATCCCATGAAATATGTTTCTTATTCGGCAGCCATGCCAGCCGCCCACCTCCGAGCCCAACGAGGGGACGCTACGAGACGCGGAGGAAACGTAAGCGCCAGCTGTACATGGCTGCTATAACCTAATATATTTATCCAAGGTTGGACATTTACACCAGGTTAACCCTTGCCGCCGAGAAACGTGGAAGTAAAGAGAAGTGAGAAGACAGGAAAGATCAAAAGTGAGAGAGAAAGACGAAGATGAGGGAGAGAGAGACAGGAAAAGGCGACTGCCGATTTCCCCTGGGTGGGTCAGCCCAGGGGTGCCGTCTACGTGAAGCTAGGGCCAAAGGGGTGTGTTGCCTCCGCCGGGGGGGCCATAGAGGTCCAATCACCCGGCATTGGCTCAACCCCCCAGGATCCCCTTTTCCCCGGACACGGCTACGCCACGCACGGCTAAGCGTGGGAGGAGGTCGAACCCCCCCCCCCCCCCCCCCCGTTAGCTCGGGTCCGTGGTGTCGCCACACACCAAACGCCTGCTTGCGCAGACGCCCCTGCGGGGAGAAGAGGAAGACGACGAGATAGAAGGCCATCAGTCAGCCTGACTCGGACAGCTCGGAAGAGACGCTGGTGTCAGGGTCTGTGCCATCGGGTTTCGGACACGAGCACGAAGGGCCCGACAGCGTCTGCCTCCAGACGTCCTCGGAGACGGGCGATACTGGAGTCGGGTAGTTCCCATCGTCCGAGCAGCGGCTCCGGGCAGCTGAGCCACCGCGGAGAGCAGTGAGACCCGACGAGGCCAGAGGGGCACGGCGCTGGTGTCAGAGTCCGTGCTGTCGGCTTCCGGAGCCGAGTACGAAGGGCCCGACCGCGTCGAAGGGTCTTCGGAACCAGGCACTCGTGGTTCCTGCTGCTGCTACCCCTACTCGAGTCCAAGGGCCTGCTGCCGGCCTTCATGCGACGTATGGGGTCGAGGAGGTCACCGGCCTGGTATGCCTAAAGACGCCTCAGCGACTTCCGAGTCTTCCTGCCGCCTCGTCCGCTCCACAAGTACCAGCGCCGTCAACGACCCAACGTGTCAGCGACGACTCCGCCGCCCCAGTCACCACAGGCGACGCAATGACTGGTGACTGCCTTCTTTATTTGGAACGTTCCGTTGAACTTTTGATAAGTCTTACTGCACCGTTCGCCATAGCGTTAGCGTAGGTGTAACTTGACTCTATTGGTTTCTGATGTTTCTATTTTTCCTTCGTTTCTTTTTTCCGCCTGCGATAAAGTTACATTTTTGTGTGTGTTTGAAAATGGCTCCTTCCTTTTTCCGGTCTGAGGCCTTGCCTCAATTGAAACAAACACACAATACACAACACCTGCACAACAGCACGCTATTCCGTTCAGCAATTCGCGTAGCGCAAGCTAAAATGCTTGTTAATGGTAGCCTTAGAAATTGCTCATGCAGGCGCTCTTTATTATTCAGTGGCTTGCGCCTTGCTGGTGCTTTTTTAGCACCAGCTTTCTTCGTGCACGACTTTCGCGTTATGGCTCTATTTACGTCAGTTTTCTTTCTGTTTATTAAACTCACGTCGGTGGAAATGTCTAGAAGGATCGCTTGACATTTTCGATGAACAGTGCGTCGGTGTGGTGGTAATTCCTTCCTTCGGAGGCGGAATTCTATGACGCATAGGAAACCGCATAGAATGGGAATGATGTCACGCTTTCCCTGAAACAAGCATCTAGGAAATCCAGCTCTATGAAATCAGAAAGCTTCCGCATAGGCACTCTAACTTCCCAGCCGAACGTGTAAATAGTCATTAGTTCTCTACGAGACTGTACTCCTCAATGGGGATGCAAATGAGGCGGACGATGCCATTGTCCAACTACCGATATTGGTACACGCTAATGCCTTCTCTTGCGATGTCAGACTGTCATCATTAGATGTAGTTTAGGAATGTCTCCAGCTTATATCACGAAGAGCTTATACTGCGGCTAGCTGGAACATCCTATTGGAAAAAGCAGCGCTATGACGATTACACAGAGACGCAAGGCGAGTGCATAATATAGAAATTAAAGACGACTTATTTTCAGTGAAAAAATTGGGGGGACAATTAGGCTTCGCCTTTAAGAGTTGAACACGATAGCGATATCCTGTCCCTAGTGCGTACTTCACTCACTTAGTGCATACTATGTAATGGGTAGCATGTTTTAAACGACGAGAAATTATGCGCGGGAAATGAGGGAAATATTTTCGAACTTGCTACGCACCCACTACGTGGTCCTAGGGAATACGCGCAGTAACGTGTGTGCCTTTTCTAGTGGGTGGACGGCTTTGAACCATGATGTCGTTATGGTATTCACATCTTCTACGCTTGTACCACGCAATATTACTGCGATATTTTATTTTTTTTATTTATTTATTTAGTCATACTGTTAACCCTCTGTTGAGGGTTGTTACAGGAAGGGCACAATGAACAACTCTTCACACACAAACATTTAACAACGGACAACTAACAAGCAACAATGTAGTTGTCACAAATATCTATCTAAAAATACATGAAAATCAGATACATCATTTGTTTGCACAGCTTCCTCTGGCAAACTGTTCCACATGTTAATGGCATCAGGGAAAAAAGAAAATCGAACCAAATCAGTGCGGGCTCGTATTGGTTGGACAGTGAGGGGATGAGTTCTTCGCAGAGGCCGTTTTTTCAAGCTGGTGTTTGATATATGTATCTTTATTTATTTTTACCTTTCCATGAAATATCTGAAAGAACAGTTTCAGTCGACACTTCTGTCGTCTAACTTCTAACGGTTCTAAATCGCATGCCTTTAACATGTCCGTTACCGAGTCTGTTCGCCTGTATTTCGAACAAATAAAACGTACAGAAATTCTCTGCATACGCTCCAATTTTTTCTTAAGAACCTTCTGATGCGGGCTCCAAACTGCGCTAGCATATTCTAAGACAGGACGTATATAAGTTTTATATGCCAATAATTTCACCTTTCTCGTCGCTTTCGGTATTCTTTTTCCTCAAAAAACATAATTTTTTTATATGCTGATGAACAGATGTTGTCCAGATGATGAGTCCAATTTAAATTATCTGTAATTGTTACACCCAAGTACTTAAAGCTAGTCGAGTTATCCAGAATTATATCCTCAATCTCATATTCAAACAAAAACGGACTTTTCTTTTTCGTTATGTGAGTGTAAGTGGACTTCTTGTAATTAATTTCCATTCCCCATTTCCTGCACCACGTACTTAGCGATTGAAGACAGCGGTTGATTTTAAGCTGGTCGTCTCTGCATGTAACTTGGCAATAAATCAGACAGTCATCTGCAAAAAGCTTAATATTTACAGGTGATTCAACAACTGAGGCTATGTCATTTATATATATCAGGAATAAGAGAGGTCCTAGCATAGAGCCCTGCGGTTATATTACATGTTCTATTGTGACGCCTGTATACAGGACGCGTGTGTTTGTAAAGCATGAAAGTTACTTTCACGGCATTTGCAAGCAATGTAATCCCAAGCAAAAGCGTGGCTGTGCGGTAGAAAACCTGCTTGTCACGCAGACTGCCTGGGTTCGATCCTCATTGAGACCGGAATTTTTTTTTATTTATTTTATTTGCATCTTTGTCGATTTTTCGGTGACGCACAAGATGATGATTTTTCGCTCACAACCAACGACGCCGCCGCCGCCGCCGGAATTTCTGCGAAACGAGCTTCTTAACGCTGTCGCGTTAAAAGGCCGTGATGAACACAGAACAAAGGGCTACTATCTTTCCATTCATTATGCGCCCAGGAAATCCAGAGCGACTACGCGGAGGAGCTGTCTCCCCACTTGAGTTTCCAATCGGCTGTAAAATATAAAGAACATGATAAATTAGTTTTCGACTTATAGCGCCCGTTGTCCTTAGTGATCAGAATAACGCTATTGCAGAATGAGTTTCCCGCACTCAGCTATAGACCTTTTCACAGGAGAGGAAAAAACGCCGCCATGATGGGCTACGCGCAGGAGTACAAAGGCTTAGGTCACAGCCTCGGCAGTACATTTGTGGGGGGTCACGCCAATTTGCGCAGCCGAGAAAGGAATATGGTGGCGCACAGGGAGCAGTTTGTGAAAGCGTCTATAGTCTGTGTTGTATGAGTTACCGAAACAAAGTAGCTGAATACGTTACACGTTACGCTAAAAAAGGAACCCGTTACCGCCCTACGTTACCTACAAAAAAAAAAGAAAGAAAGGTAAGGTCGTACCATTACCGTAAAAATGTAAGGCACGTTACTTCTGCCGTTTCTCCAGGGTGAGAATTTTGAATCAGTGCACCTTCGCTGCAGATACCAGAATAACAATTAAATAAGCATAATATTTATGTTTCACATAAAGCCTCTAACCAAAACAAAGATTTTAGCTGAATTACTGATTTAACTAGATAACTTTCACAAGTGCGCCGGACATTAGCATTATTATAGCGGCCCAATGTTTGCTGCAGAGCTGCATGGAATGGCTTATAATATCGTGGCACTTGGGGAAAATTCCGAGAGTGATTAGTAAACACAAAATGGCATTTGATCATCAACGCTCTGCGTCAAGAAAACATCACTGATCTCTCAACAAATTTACAGGAATTCTGACGGCGTACGTGCTTCTAGAGCGTACCAAAGATATGCGCAGAATTCGCAAGAATACAGAAGTCCTTAAATTGCATAGTCTCGAAAATATATTCGTAGCAAGAAATATTCTTCACCCTTTTTACTGTATAATTGCCGGAAAATTGCGAGTTTTCATGCCAAGGCGTTAAAGGTCAGCCTTGCTCGCGCAGGAATTCAACAACTAGAAACGAATACCCGCAGCTAGAAGCAGTTAGAAGCAAATTTTATTTTCAAAACAGAAGCGAGGAACAGCGCTGTAGTGTTGCAGGGACACCTTGCTGACAACAACAACAGATAGAAATTTAGCGACAGCTCTCTTTCTAAGCTGCCACAGCATGCCTCGCTTTTTAGCGAATATGCCCGCATACGGTAAATAGGCGTTCGATGAACGCATTAGATGATATTTATATTGGGAACAACCAGCAGGCCAATAGCGGTCCACCGCTATGACATAAGGACAGCTCTGGAAATGTGACACGTACGAGACGAAGGAATTTTGCGTAAGACTTCTGTAAAACTTACGTAAGCTTTCTGTAAGATAAGGGGAATAAAAAGTAATGAGTCACGTGACACCTCACGTTACCAAAAAATGTTAATATAGGGACGTCGCCCGTTACAGTTACAAAAATGGTAGCGATTACGTTATTAAATTACCGAAAAAGGTAAAGCGCTACCAGTAACGCCGTTATCTGTAACACGTTACCGCCAACACTGCCTACAATATAGGTACAAAAGAAAAGCAATATTATTGGGATCACCAAGAACGGGCGCTCCAAATATTGATTTATTCACGTTCATGGGGATACACCTTGTACGACAAGAAAGTGAAGCATCTTAACCCTTTGTGCGGCAGTGGGACACATACGTCCCACTTTTCCGTCTACAGAAAAAAATTTCTCCCACATCACCCGTTGCAATTAGCGCAACATTAAGTCACTCATATCTTACCTAAGTCATCGTAATCTCGAAAAAAAATTTTTTACCACGCTTTCGAAGGGCGGATGTAGTGTTACAATAGCGTTGAATTTCGGTCAATTTTTTATGATCGCTTCTGAATTTTCTTCTTTTTGAGATACATAGAACCTACCAATCAAAATGCTGGATAATATCCTCCTTTTCTAGTTTTTGAGAGAGACGATCTTAGCTTCCAGTCATCACGTGTTTTTGTAAATTTGCGAAATAACTTGGCCGATAAATGCATTGGAACAATCCCCTTCAAAATTATCCCGCTGATCGCGCAGCGCAATTGCGGATATTAATGCGCGGAAATATTTTTCTGGATATTATATACCTCTTGAACTGTAGCCACATGTTGAGGGATAACATCTGTACTCGAAAATTTCAACAGCAAAAGCTAGGACAGCCAAATGGACAAAAAAAGTGTTTGGTGCATGCGGTGAAGTAAGCTTTACAGGGACATACCACAGCGCTTTGAAGGCTCAAGAGACGCAACTGCAGGCGGCGTTCTCCTGCTCAAATGAGGTACGCACAACTTTTCTCTTCTCAACTTTAGAAGTGATACTCTGTGCCACTTGCTTCGGCCGTCTCATCCCAAAATTCCCGTTGATGCAATCGCGAGATGGTGCCTTCATGAGGCAGTGGGACAGTGTTTTCCCACTTTTTGAAAACACTCTCATGAGTCAGTGGGACATATATGTCCCACTTTTTTTCAGTAAACTACTGGCTTCATTTTGATGAAATTTGTTTCATACTATTTCTTTCTAGTTTATATCAATAAAGCACAGCCGGTTTTTATGTTACCATGTCAAAAATATAGGACGACCGACAAAGGGTTAAAGTCGCCACACATTGCGTAAATGCATCTCGCTATTGCGACAGCCGAACTTAAAATCTGAAGTTCTCTTACATACTGCAAAAGAAGTGAAGTACCGTTGAACTATAACGCCCATACATCCATGCTCTACACTATTTACCTCTTACACTAGTCTTCTGAGAGCCACGTGCGTGCACTGATTTAGTAATTGGACGTAATGTTGCGCCTTAGCCTAACGCAATATTTCAAAATAAACGCCGGACTAAGTCAACATTCTCTTGCCCTAAAATTTGTAATACCGAAGCTGCTCTTAATCGAACCTTCGCCGTGAGCTCTCGGAACGCTCAGCAGAGCTCGGTAGTGCGGCGAGAACGAGACAAGTGGAGAGAGTGAATGGAGAGAGTTCTTTACTGAGCTTTGCAATACCGGTGAAGAGGGTGTGAGACACTGTGGAGACGCACCAACAGCGGGTGAGAGTGGAATAGTGCACAGGTGCGGGGCGCGTCTCAGGGCCGAGGGTGAGGCTCGGAGGGAAGCGCGAGCCAATGCGATGGCGCATAGGACGGGAGCGGGGAAAGGTGAACAGGCGCACTGGGAGACTCGGTGGAAATCGTGCCTCGGACCTAACACGGCAGAGTATAAAAAGAGGCTGTCGTTTCTTTCTGCACTGCGTAATCGTAACAGCGTAAAGGCAAGCGCAGCTCTGAAAGTAGTACGAATTTAGGCTAGTTGGCGGGTGGAATGGGTAGTGTTTTGTCAATGAGCATATCGTCGCGGGGGGATCCGCATGGTTAATTCTGAAGATGACAAAAACAATAACAATATTTGGGGTTTTACGCCCCAAAACCACGATATGATTATGATGAACCGCCTAGCGGGGGGCCTCCTTAGATTTCGACCATATGGTGTTCTTTAACGTACACTTACATTGCTCAGTACAGGAGCCTCTCGCATTCTGCCTTCATCAAAATGTGCCCGCCGCAACAGGGATTGGACCCGCAACCTCCGAGTCAGCCACCACGGCAGATGAAAGACAGCGGTTTTACGTGTGACGATCCGGTGACATATTAATGTAAAAAGGAGCTGGCGAGGCAATGCACATATTTTCAGCATTATTAGTGCGCTTCATCTTCTGACCTCTAAATACTCATCATCACCACTCGGGCCTAAGCAGCGGGGCTCAGACTTGGGAAACAATAAAGAGTCTTGCGGCCTGAGCGTTGTATTACAAGTGCTGGATTGTGCTGTCGGGACCCTCTCCTCTGGCTCTACGGGTTCTTCTACGCCTTCGACTACAATACACCCCTGGAGCTCAGTTCAGGTTACCGTTTGCAACAACACACCTCGGCAGTGTCGCAAAACGTGTGCTCTAACGCGGGAGTATCCACGATGGCTGCCCCGACTGGAACTCCTTCCTGCTTGGTCACCACTCCTCAGAAATCCACCGGCGTTCGCTCGCCTTCGTGAGGACGACGTTGGAGACTAGTTGGAGGAGTATGTCCGCGTTAGTGCACCGGAAAGCTGGGACGAACTTGCAAAAGTCACGGGCCTCGCCTTCTACCTGAGAGCTGTAACAAGGAGTTCATTTACAAGAATATAAAATTGGGAGAGTTTCTACTTGTCCATGAAGGTACTTTGGAAGCGCAAAACACACAAAATACACAAACGAACTAGACAGCACGAGCGTTCACTTCAAAGTAAAGCTTATTTACAGAAAATGGCCATGTTTTATCGTACGCCAAAAGGCAACAGCAACAGGACAATGCATGCGTTGCTCTCTCGCTCTTCTTCCACACTATGCCAACGGCGCAAGCGGCCGATTTCAACTCCTGCTGGCTTGGTGCACCCAATACCGCATCCCGAGGGACCTTTTCGCATTGAAGGAATGGACCTAGTCATACTTTTTCCCGCAACGTGCGCAAGATATCGATGGATCGTAAGAGCGGTTGAACAACTCACGCGGCACGCAGCGACCGCTCTAGTTCTGCCTCTCACATGGCCACTTTCTTTCTCGAAGCCATTGCCTGGCGTCACGATGTGCCCCGCGTCCTCTTAAGTGATCGAGGCAAGAGTTTTCTATCTACCGTAATTCAAGAGATAAGCGTGCGCATGGGTTCCCCTGCAATGGGGTTTGGGGCAAAGGTTCATCGCAGCACCCCCTCTGCCAATTAAATCAACGTTTCGGGCCGGCTTAGCGCCCCCCCCCCCCTTCATAGACTGCTAGCCCCCCCCCCACCCCCCCCCCTGTGCGCGCACAATGATTAAAAAAATGCGTAAGACTTGCGGCACAGTTCACCAGGCATCAGCATACCACCCTCCAACCAATGGCATAACAGAGTCATTCCACCGAACACTAACTGATATGATATCCTTCTATATTGGACAGGCTCACGACAACTGGTACACAATCTTACCATTTTTGACATATGCTCATAATACCGCAGTCCATCGCAGTAATGGGTACTCACCGTTCGGGGACATTCACGATCGACGTTTCATTCTTACGCAATGCAACCGACAATTCTGCAACTATACCCGAACCGTTCGTCTCAAGACTTGAAAACTGTCGCCAACTTGCTCGGCTCAGTATAGAAGCGTGCTAACACGATCGCAAGCAGCGTTGTGACAACTATTATCATGGCGTCTCTTTCCATCCTGGCGACGAAGTGCTCCTGTGGACGCCTACTCGTGTTCCCGGACTGTGTTAGAAGTTTCAGTCGCGATCTTTTGGACCCTAGATAATTAATGAAAAAACATTCCCTCTAAACTATCGAGTCACTCCCGTTGAGGTTTCTTCCGATCGTCGCTTCCGTAGTTCAGAGGTAGCCCATGTTTCGCGTCTGAAGCCCTTCGTTCAGCGTCTCTCTCCAGTATAAGTCTCAACCAGTATGGCCGCTTCGGCGCACGGTGAAATTAGTGTGAACATCATTCACACGCTTCAACTTCCCGCGTGTAAGTACTCATCATCAGAACCTGGGTCTGAACAGTGGGGCTCAGGCTCGAGAGAGAATAAAGAAGAGTATTCAGGTTTGAACGTCATCGTTGAAACAGAATGTTAATGTCAAAATAATCGAGCGTATAAAAGAAGAATTGCACAGTTCGGCTGCTGGGATATTTGTTAATGACTGGAACCATTATTCTGAGAGCTTCTCATTCAAGGCTGGGCAGTATCGAGGAAACTTGTATCTTTAATGCTTTCTGAGAAACCCTTCGGGTATCTTATATCTATTTACATGCACTAGGCAGATGACTTATCAGTAACTGTATTTCCGATAAATTATGGGAAGTGTCGCGTATTTTAAAATACAAGATACTCCTTTGGCACAAGTTCCTAAGGCTTTATAGCAACTTGTTTCTTTTGAAGTTGATGCAGCTGATCGCACATTGACGTTAAATTTGTAATGAACAGCTAAACATAACTGAAACAGATGCGGTGGGACAAAGCAACCATTAGTAGGACATTGCAGAAACTGCTTTCTTACCCATACTTATCATATGGAATGTTGAGCCATCAAAAAGCTTCGACCAGCTAATTCTCATAGTGTATCCTGAAGTTATCTTTATGCTTAGCAGAAAGCACGTTTTCAACACGTGCCTAGTAGTGTTCTGGCTAACGGTGGAAGGTACTTAAGCATGAGGTGTCGCTGAAGCCAACGTTTCGACAAGTGCTTTTGTCTTCTTCAAGGCAGCAACTGCACACCCAAGGAAGTTTATTTGTATCCTTCATACACTCTTCCCCAACGAAACCATACAAAACGACGGAGCAAGTTAGAAAACGGGGGGGGGAGCTTAGCGTGAACGTGAGATCTTGGTTCGTGTCTCTGGAGACACTATTCCCTACCCTTGTTGTCTGGAGTGGATCGTTCCACAGAGTCAGTCTGTGCTGCTGAGCAGTGTCGTGTACTCGGGCGCCTTTCTTTGTAGTGGTATAGTAGCCCCAAGCCGTGTGAGGGGCGTTGAAGTCTCCCATTATAACCACTTGGTGACCATCGGCGCGTTTCTTCAGTTCTCGTACTAAGAGGTCGAAGTCTGGCAGTTGGTCTTTTGGGGGACTGTACACGCTCACAACAATGAGTCTCTTGTGCGATTTCCTTTCCGGTATTACTTCTATCATGGTATGTTCGATAGGTGTGTTGACCGGTTCCAATGCCTGTACCGTGAGATTCTTTTTTGTGAGTATTGCTGTGCGCTCTGTTTGGACGTGGGCGTTGTACCCTTGCAGCCGCACATTCCGTGTATTTGTTTCTTGCAGTGCTATAAGGTCGGGTGGGTCTTGCTTGACAAATTCTTGTAAGGTAGCATGGCGTGGACGGTAGGAACGACAGTTCCACTGCCAGATGCGGAGAGTTGAGAGCGTGTTTGTCGTCCTTTGGTTAGGGACCGCCATCATCAATCGGTTCAGGTCCCCGCTGGCGCTCGCGGGTAGGGGGAAACTGAGCGAGAAGTACTTCGACCATTTCCTCGTGCCCTCTTCCTGTCAGGATGAACGTCAGTTAGGGAAGTGTTGAGGTGCTCTTTAGTGACATAAGTCTTCTTCACGTATGCTATAAAGTTGTTTAGCTGCGCTGCAAGTCCGTCCACTTTGACGTCTAACGTGGTAATCTTGTTGGTCATGCTTGCGGCGAAATTTGCTATTGCTGACTGCACTATGTTCTCAACTGTAGTGTGGATGCTTTTCATGAGGCTTTCTTGTAAGATCTTGAATCTTGCGTCGACAATAGATTCCATATCTGCTGTGGGAAGGTGGGTACCCGGTTGTCCATCGTTCTTTTGGTCGATCGTGCATCTCTGGTGCAGCTTGTCTATGAGGTCCCTTTGCTCCTCACATTTTCTAAGAAGCTTGTTCGTATTGTCTTGCTGTTTCTGGTGGCTCTGTATCAGCTTATCGATAAGCGCCTGTTGGCTTTGTAGTTGACTGGCTTGATGCTGTAATGTACTTTGTTGACTGTGCACCCTATCTTGGAGAGATCGTAATGCTTCATTGTCAAGCGACGAAGACATGCACTTGGTTGTAGCTCCGGAGCCGCTCGAACCACTTGCTGCAGTCGCATAGCTCACTCTTTTGGGCGAGTGCGAGCGCGAGTGCGAGTGCGAGCGTGAGCGTGACCGGGATGGTGTTCGTGAGGATGGTCGGAGTATAGGCTGTATCACGGCTGTGAAAAGTAAGGGCCACCTAAATAAGAAAATTTCACGTTTATCAGGACGGTTAGAGATATCTCTGAAGAAAGGTTTACGTCTCGCAGCTGTGTATCATCTATGATATCGGATGAATTCAAGAGCCCCTTTCACGCTTTTGTACAGCCACGTGGCCATGACGGTGAAGGTAGCCCTAACAGGACTCGGAAATAAGGAACCTTTTATTTGGGCGTATTTTTGCCCGGGTAATCAGAGGTCAAAATACAAGAAGTCCAAACTGGACACTCATAGCGGCGAGAACAGCGTCGGCCTTCAAGTTATCTGATCATCGGTGGAACGCATCATCATTTATACATCAGTCACCGAACATTCCAGCGTTATCGCTGGTGCTCGCGTAAGCTCTTGAATGAAATTAAGGGCACCGGGTGGGCTTTATACGTCCCATGCATTTTTGGTCGTTCTGAGGTACCGTTTTCTCAGTGACTAAAAGGGATATTCCCATAATCCATGCATCATTTTCTTCCAAATTTTCCGCTCTTTTAACTGAAGCAAGTTTATTAAACTCTGACTAAGATTAAAATTTTTTAACCATTAGGACCGAAATTTTGCGTTAATTGGCATCTATGAAAATTCGTAACACGAAACCTCTAAAATGCATAATTTGAATTCTGCTTCAGTAGCTGTATGCGTTTACGCAGAATACAACGAAAAATAATTAACTAGGAACTAGGAATACATAGGAAATGATACTTTAGTTATAAAAACATGGTTTGGGGTTAATCGAGTTTAAATTTAGGAAATAGCTGAAGAGTAAACACACTTTGTCACAAACACCGTTCAACTATTTTATTTAGTAGCTACAAGCCTGGTAATCACTGCGACAGTCCATTTTTCACTTTGGAGCCTCTCGTAATGCTTGCCTTGCTTCTTTTGCAAGCTGCCATGCAGCTCTATCTGCATTGTATTATCGAGTATGGTCAACATCTTGCAGCAAATTGACTGTAGTTTGGCGAGGCTTCAATCCTAACTATTTCAGGATTTTGGCTCATGTGATACTATCATCATTTTAAATGCAAGAACAACATCCGGTGTCGCAATCCTTAAGGCTTTGAACCTAAACAAAGACAACAAAGACTCTGCGACGCAATTCCCATTAACTCAACACTTTCACCGGCCTATTTGCACGCGCTATTCTCGCTATTTTCATCACAAATAATAATCATGTCCATTAGCGCATACCCGTTGACACCCTGCACGTGATTCGCCTCGAAGGACGCTGAAAAGGCTAAGAGGTTCAATGATCAAGAGCTTGCTGGTTCAGCTTTCAGCGCCTCAGTACGTCACTGACATTTATTCACATTTACAATAGAACTGTATGGGTTACCGCGAAATATACACTCGCTGAAGACCTCCTTTACCCTCAGCATCTAAACTTGTCGACAAGCACGACAAACACAATGTGTAATGAAACTGGGAGCTGAAAGTGTTCGAACAGATGCGCTCCGAAGATGAAGTGGGAATATAAATGCGCACATTCTATTCGCACTGCCATAGATGTTACCTGACAATTTCCTATACACAGCTGACTCTTGACAAGCACTTTGGCTTTCGTACATCAAGTTTTTTTAGAAAGATAGACCATAAGCAGAGAGCGCATACGAGGAGCATGGCATAAGGTGCGTTTTCACCATGGTGTAACAATACTTAAGGTGATGACTGTGCGGCCGGCGCCGCGTCCAGATTGTGTTCGCCGCCTACGCTGTTTCTCTCAAAGTCGGCCCTACACTCTTATCACGGTAACGTTTACGACAGCATAAAAATGCAAGTAACTTATAATTTACAAGTTACATGGTCGTGAGAACAATTTTATCTTTGTGTTCTCTTCATTTTCCCCTCACATAGAAGTTACATTGACAGTAGCATGCCATTTTAAAAGCTAAAGCACCGCGATAGGCATTGTAACCTTTAGATTGTAACTTATAAACGCGCAGTGACTCATTCGTCAGGGGACCTACACTATGGAGTGGAAGTTTATTGATCAATGTGTCACATCGCTATCTGTCTTGTGCAAAGCTGGCTTTAGCAATTGAGAAGTGGATAATGTATAAACAGATCGGGTCTTTACAGCAGTAAAGAAAATCACGGTAGCAGCGCTTTTACATTGCGGGATACTGTGGCAAGAAATGGTGGGGTATTAATTGAAACTGCAGTTCAGTGAAGTGAACCTTCTGCATTGACCTTCTGCCATTTTCATCTCATCACTCGAAGCTCGTTAAACGCGCCATCGCATTGACCGCCATGAAGAATGCCCTAGCTCGTTCATGTCTCCATCAAGTCGCTCCGAGTTTCGCCCTACAAGTGGACAGGTTGACAAGGGCTGCTTTTCCTGAACACTTCCTGGTAGCACTGTCAGAAGTTATCCTTCGCGAATCTAGGTCTCCAAGAAAAGAAACCCCACCGCAAGTTGACAAGGCCAAAGTTTCCGCCATCCCCTACCTGCACGGCGTCTCCCACCGGGTGAAAAAAGCGGCTGCGCGAGCGGGAGTAAGAGTGGCTTACTCGGCTCCTATAAAACTAAGCTCCATCTGCAAGCGAGTGAATGCAGCAAGTTCAGATAAACCCGCGTGCCAGAAAAAACATGCAAGTCGCTTTGTTCCGTGCAAGATAGGAGTGGTGTACAAGATCCCGACGTCATGTGGAGGCTTGTACATCGGTCAGACAGGCCAGTGTGTCAATGACCGCTCACGAGAACATGCCAGCTATCTTGGAATAAAGACGGGCAGCAATTTGGCGATTCACTGCGCTAGGTCCGGGTGTAGCTCCTATTTCTACAAGACGTGCATCGTCCGCAGTTATCGAGATTTCCGATCTCGAGAAACCTATGAAGCCTTCGCAATGCATAATGTGGCGTCCGCATGTGTCAATGCACCGTCGATAGCATTGACTGACAAGGAGATTAACGGTCTGCACCGTTAAATAGACGTCATGTATACGGTAGGGCGCATGCGCAGTTTCAATCCCCCTCCGCCTCCTCTCATGTGAAGAAGCCTATTTATTCGTGCACGCACAAATCGTCCCGTCTGTATTTCTGCGTCCCAGATTTTCGCGCTGTTTCGCACATTTCACAATAACCGCGATTCGCCAGACCAGTTATGTACCGCTGCGCAGACCAGTAACTGCGAAAAACTCGGATATTTCCTTCCATGAGGTCCCTGCGGAGGAACAACTTCGGGCTGCCTGCCTAAGCAACATTTCTCCATAGGGCGGCCACAAAGGCAGCAAGTGGATACTCAACTCAGGGGCAGTCAGCTGTGCTGAGACTTTCACGAAAGCCTCCACCTCACAAAGTCCTGCGTTTTCTGGAAAGACTCATGATGTCGCACAAAAAATAGCTATTGTATTGATGAGCGTATGGCAAATATTTTTTGAGAAGTTCACCCATTTTTAAATGGGTGGTCTGTACGTATCAATTTCATGTTCTTTTTTAATTTTCCCCAATAAACATTCAGTTCGCAGTACAGCGCTGTGTGTCTTCCCTCCATTTCTTTGTGTTCGCTATTTATCTGGGCTGTTTCGTCTAGACGTGAATACGCGCCAAATCGCCGAATTTGCCATTTTCGAACAATATCTAGGCAAGACGATTGTATACACTTTGTTTCAGTAATACTGTTCAATAATAAGAAGTAATGTTTGAATATTACGGCATTTTAACTTAATGTGAAGAAACAATAAAATCAGATTTCGCAATTATATACCTAGCAGGTAATCCATGTCACGCTGGTTTACTTTGTGGAACAGAAAGGGATCACGCATCTCTAAAAAAACCCCGCAATGAGGAAGTCGTCGACGCAGATAGCAAAAGATACAGCGTTGAAGCGACTTAGAACATCAACGAACACTAGTGGACCACTATTGTTCCAAGCAGAATAAAAAACAAAAATGAGATTGTTCAATGAACCTTTGCATTGATCCATCCAACTTTGGCAACGGCGATGTACCGCATGCTTGTGTCTTCACGGGAGCATAACCTGCTAGGGTATAGCAGCAATAACCACAAAGACGACCACACTGACGTGTCAACTGGCGTGTCTTGCACATAAATAGCCAATATGAAATCACAGGTCAAGGCGAGGCGACTATATTGACCACTAAAACGAATGCGCGCAGCCGGCTGGCCGCCTGTGCGAGCGGTTTCCGTTACCGTTGTTCAGTGTTGCGGTAGTGGGAACCAGGGGTGCTATGCAGGATGGCCCGAGCTTCTCGGGCACACGAGTTTGCTCCGAGCTCACACTACGGCGGTCATGGCACGAAGGCAGGTGAGGAACGAGTGATAGCAGCGTTGATAAAAACGGCTACAAGAACGAGTGTGGCGTCAAAAACGCATGTGGGGCATCTGCGGCAGTAATCAAAGAAACACCGCGTGCGAACACGTCAGCGCCGCCACTCAGTCCACATTCCAACAGTGCAGCGACGTCAGCGGGATTGTCGCGCTATCTTTTTGCCAACTCAGCATTGCGCCTCCCACAGGCGTGTTCGTGGGCCTTCTTCCACTTTCGGGCATGTACTTTCGTTCCACCCGCAGCATGGAAATTTCCACTCTCGAAGGCAACAAGGGTGCACACGCTGCACTCTCGTGCAGCTCGTTTCGCTTCTATCAAATGTTGCGGATAAATATACGGACAGGTTCTCACCAGGGGCGCTCGCATCACTGCGGCAACGCGGCTGTGAGTGGTACGTCGTGAGCGCGGTGAAATTGAATGCGATACATCGCAGCCACGTGATGATATAACTTTTATTTCTTCGTGCGTGTGTGCACAGTCTGTGCGATTAAGCTGATAAATGAATCGGGCCGCTCGCTGGTGTTGCGGCGTGAACACTGCTTCTCGGCAAGGTCAAACGCGGTGGGCGGACCCGATCTCCGCCGCGGGCGTCTGTCAATCAAATTGATTGACGCGTGAACTCGGGTACAAACTGGTTGATTCTGAGAAGGCCCCAGTTCAACTCGTGACTGTCATGGTGTCGGTGTGACTGTCAAAGGTTTCATGCGGTGGACGCTAAGTAGCAGCTTCTTTGCATATAAAATAATTTGGTCAGCCTTTACTACTTGTCCAAGGCTGGAGCCATAGAGGAGCTTGTGATCACCTAGCTTCTTCCAGCCTTTTAAGTCGGTCGTCTACTCAGTCTCCTCGGTATACGCTTCGAAGTAAAGAACGCATCAGCTCCGTCTTAATTTTGATTGTACTAATTACGCAGGACTTTATTACCAAAATATTGAACAGTTTTGTCTTGATTGGTAAGGTTTTAATTAAAACGACAATAATTACCTCGGGTGCAATTAGCATGATCCTGATTAGTATGCAGCTAATTAACATAAACCTTATTCGCATGATCTTGATTAGCATCATATTATTAAGGTCTAATTAGGATGACTTTACTTAGCGTGCTTATAATTAACGTCGCGTTAATTAGCCATAGCTTTACGGTCATGGCTTTACGTGGCTTCATTAGCATAGTCTTAGCAAGGTATGGCTTCATTAGTTCGATCTTAGCATGCCTTGGCTTAATTAGCTTGTTCATAGAATCTCTTGACTTATTTAGCTAGGTGTACCGCCCAGCCACTTAGCTAATCAGTCGGGCGCACGTTCTCGGGCAGCGAGCACACCATGAAGGGATGAAGAGGGCGCGCGCCAGTCGAGCAACGCGCAAGAATGTGCAGGCTGACCATGATGATTGTACACGTGGCCTCAGGTTTAGCTACGGTCTCAATATTGTAAGGTGCTCGGCCGGAACTAGTCTCAGAGGCCACCGTGCTAATTATTCTAAAGGATACTTAGTACAAACATTAACTACTTCAAAACGAATTTAAACAGCCCCTGCCTTTAAAAAAGTATCATCAGTAAACCTTTCTGGCACTTTTATTGCATGGGTACACTTCTGCACTCAGTGGAACGACAAACAAATGAAAGAAGATGCCCCTGGTTTGAAAACACCGCCCAATTTTGTCGACCGTCCTTGACGTGACGCCCCGTTCCATCGTAACCAATGGAACGCAACGCGCGCTGATGGGTGGATCTGACCTTTTCATATTGTTGGCTCGTTCAAAAGGGGGTGTCGCCAGAGCTCGGAAAGATCCCGAGTTTCGCCAAGCTCGGGCCATCCTGCATAGCGCCCCAGAACTAGCGCTCTCACAGGCGCATAACGGCGTTCGGCAAACATAGGCAGACAGGCCGCACTCTTTTTACAGCGAAAGCTGCATATGGCTAGGAGAAACGAAAAACCGCCCGGCATCTGTGTCGCGAGCGGTCTCCATTGGCTGTGCTATCAGTTACGTCAGTTGAGCGTCGTAGCCGAAGCTCGCGCGCCATTGGCGCGCGAGCTTGGGTACGACGCTTGCGAGGTCAAACGCTTGCAGCAACGGCGCGCCCTCTGGCGCGCCGAAGAAACTGGCGTTGTGGGCAGAACAGCGTCGACGGTCGACGTGACTGCGGCAGCGCGTTCGCCGGGGCGAACGCCCGCTTTGGGCGAGAGTTTCTTCATGCGGCACTTTGGCTTCGGCTGCGACGTCTGTGACCGCCTGTGGTTCGACCACAACCTGGCAACGATAATTGTGGAAGGCTTCAGTGCAGCGTCGGGTTGAACCCACTGCTAAACACCGGGGCCACACATTTCAGCTTCGCTGGTTAACCATTTGTACGGAGTGCTTCGGCGGTGATTTTTTTAAAGACGATAGTCTTTCTTGGGAGGATACTTCAGCACAGAAATTTTGGGCTCTCTGTCTGTCTGTCTTTCTGTGTGTCTGTCCCTCAATTCAGTCACCTGGTCAAAGTTTAACCCCTTGCTAAACGCCCAGCCATATTGCGCAAAAGGGTGCGTTCGTACTTGTCAACATTGTCGTCCAAAAAGCAAATGTTACCCATGTAGGAGGCGCAACATCAATACGCAAGTATTAGATGGTGTGTTTCTTTAATAGAAAGTACATAGATGCGTAATTCTAAAGACCCTAGGATTTTTTTCGGCTGCGCTGAAAATGCGACGCTGAAAAAGCCTGGCAGTGACTCTGGGTTCTGCACAAGCTCATGTTTCCCGATGCTACTGCCAGATGGCGTCCATATCTCACGCAGCGCCTCCTCTATTTTATCAATGCCAGCCAGGTGCGGCCGATTCAACATAGAGGTGGCGCTATCTGAGGCAAGGCAAAACATAGTAGTACGGCCGGCAGAAGACGATCGTCTGTAGACGACATTTGTAGCGAAGCACGCAGATACGCGGCCAATTTTTCTTAGCGGCGATGTCTGTACACATGATTTTTTTTCCTTTGAAACTTCGACGCACCGCATTAACTTCCATCGGTCTCGCCTCTACTACGCGTAGTTCGTTCGTGTGGCGGTCGGCCGATTTTTTCTCGAGTGCGCTTTTGCATGCGCCTTCAAAAGTGAAGCGTTCTGTTGCAAAAAGGACCCTTTGCGCCTCTGGGTCTCGTAACCCTGCTACCAGACGACCTCTCAGAGCATCATTGAGAAAATCTTTAAACTCGCAGTTCCTGGCGAAATGCTTGAGTTACGTTAAGAAATATTTGATGCTTTCGCCTTCTTGCTGACTTAACCTATTATTAAACTAGCAGCGTTCGGCTATGGCTGAGTATTGTGGACTGAAGCGTTCTTCTAACAACGACCGCGCTTGGTAGTAATTTTTGTCAGTGGGTTTGTTGGGAACCAAAATTTTCTTAAGTTCCTCGTACCTTTGAGCGCCCACCACATTGAGGAACAACTTCAACTTTTTTCGCTGCCGGTACTTCGTTTACATCGATAAAGCTTTCGAACCTTTCGAAGTACGATTTGATGTTGTGTGCCTGCGGATCAAACTGCTACATGGCCCCTAAACGACTAGAGGCATGAGGCGTATCCATGGTAAAGAAGTAGTACACTTATCTCCTCTGGTGACCACTCCGTCCTTGGCCTCGTTCTTGCTTCTGCGCTAGTACGCGTTCACACAGTCGTACGCCGTCTTCCACTGGCCATCGCGCCGAGATGCTGCTGCGGCTGATCCCATCTTTCGTCGCCAGTTATTCTGTCCAGCCATGACATGCATTCGGACAGGCGTACGGTTCGAGCGCCACCCAGACGAAAGTGCCACTCAGTACGAGAAGGCTTCCTGCCTACGCAGAAAAGACAGGAGTGTCTAATCGGGTGTGAGGTGCCAGGAGGAATGAATCTTTATTAACATCGAACGCGCGCCTTTTTATCATAATTATGGTATTCGCGACGCCCTTGTGTGCAACCAGGACCACACTGTATAGGAAACTGCATTTGTCTGTGATCGCACATGTCAAAAACTCTAAATGCCGATCGCGATGTGACACAACAATCAATACATTTCCACTCCATAGTGTAGGTCGCCTGACGGATGAATCACTGCGGTTTTATCAGTTACAATGTAAAGGTTACAATGCATATCACGGTGCTTTAGCCTTTAAAATGGCTTGCTACTGTCAATATAACCTCTATGAGAGAGGGAAATGAAGAAACGCAAATATAAAGTTGTTGTAACAGCCGCGTAATTTATAAATTATAAGCTGCTAGCCATTTTATGTTGTCGTAGACGTTACCGTGATTGGAGCGTAAAAACGAAGTGAGGCTAGTGATTGAGAAGGTGATGAAAAACGGAGCCCGATTTCGCCATCACGTTCCACTCTTGAAGGCGAAGCTCAAGCGTCCTCCCAGTTTCTTGCCAACGAGATTGGCATGGCGTTGTTCGCAACTATGGTCGGTTCGCAAAAAATAACGCCGTGTAACCTCTTTTGCCACTTTCCCTCAAATTGAGTTTCCACCTCTACAACAAAGATGGAGCTCGGAAACGTCCACTGAAAGATGTTACTGACGTCTATTTGCAATATATTTTTAGCAGACGCACGTCATGTACTCCCGAGCGAGTGACAGATTGACCTTTGCTTCTTGTTGCTGCTCGCAGATGAAGACGATGGTTGGTGATTAAAAACATCTGCTTAGTTTAATGGCCCCCAGAACGCGGGATCGTACTCTTGTGGGTCACATGTGACGTACACCTTGTTGCAGTGCACGTACGCTATGCTTCGTCGCGTAGCATACAAACCCATCTCCGCTTCCTCAACACGATCCCGCCACGGTGGTCTAGAGGTTATGGTGCTCGACTGTTGACCCGGAGGTCACGGGATTGGATCACGGCGGCGGATACCACATTTTCGATGGAGAACGAAAATGCTCGAGGCCAGTGTACTTACATGTTGGTGCAAGCTGAACCTCAAACCCCCCATAAGGTATCTATTGTAGATACTGATGCAGGATTCTTTGAAAACGTTACTTATTATCCAAAGAACACAATGGAACGTCAAAAGTTTCCCTGTACAACAGTAAGTTAAAATTATTAGCGTGTAAATATACTTCCATATGGGCCTTTGGCAGAACCATACAAGTGGGGGAACTTTTGAAAGCGAGGTACGGCATGAAGGTGAACATTGCACGTATAGCAAACAATCTTCGACCTCTTCTCATTTTGTTCAGCTAAACCACACCAGCAACGTTTGAAGGTGCATGGTTCTTTAGGAAAATGTAGTGCAGGTGCAATCAGTACTTGGTCTGGTACACCTAAAACTTTTTGAGCCACCTTAGAAGGCCTTCCGGGCACGTGCATTGCTGCCTCGTATTGTCAACAGTATCCCTTCAAAAACTGTCCCAGGAGCCAACGCCTTGCTTTGCAGTCAATGTGTATTGCATCGTCATCTGAGCGAGCATTTATGCACAATGGTTCGTCCTCGTCATCATCTTCCTCGCTGTTACAGAAGTTGTTTACATCATCAGGTAAAAGAAAAAGTGCAAATCTAGCGTTTCTTCAATTGTCGAGCGCGTTTTCCTTTAGAGAAAGAGAAAATTGTACCCGGTGAATAGACATCGTGGAAGGCCCATGGGAAAATATATTCACACTCTGCACAATGACCATTGAAATGTCAATAACCTGAGTTCCTCGTTAAATTAGGATTTAAAGGTGGACCACATAATAGTACTACACTGAGGCATTCAGTAAATGTATTTACTGACCTTTTTCACTGCGGCAAATACATTCATCCTCGAATTAGCGCAGCTGGTGAAAACACGTGCGGCGAACTCCTGCTCAGAGCGAAAAGTGTCGGTGGCTCCAATGGAAAATGAGGCACCTCGTAGCTGCTTGCATTGGAGTTGCTAAAATTTTGTCCAGTTGATTTTTAAACATATCTTCAGATGTAGCAACCGTCTCAGGGTGGAGGATTTGGGAGTATTGGATAGGCGTTTAAAGTTGGTGAGAAATATATTCCCTACGGGCTTTTAAAGGTTGAGAACTGCAGGTGGTCTAAATTTCTGGAGCCTTCCTCTACGGCGTCTCTCATATCGCGTTTTTGGGACATTAAACCTCAACAACGATTATTATTCCGCAACACGAAATGGAGTAGATCGCCAACAGCCATCCACGTCAGTGTCGCAGTGAAAATTTCTGGTTTTCACCCCGACCACAGTTCCTCCGTGACCTCGACATTTTTGAAATGCATACGTTGTATAGGACGCGCATATCGTGTTGGAGAAAGCGAGAAACACTTGCTTCGAATACATTGACACCCTATCAGTAGACGATTAATTAAACTAAGAGGCAATGGTGAAATAAGAACTGCTAAAGTAGTTTGCCGTGTAGGCGCCTAAACATGGAAGAGAGAGAGGCACACAGACAGACAATGAACTTTATTTGATCCTGAAGAGCTTTCGCAGGAACTCCTAATGGGGACCCGCAGAAACCGCTGGCCGCGTCCAAGTCGGGTCTGGGACACCATGATGTTCGGCCCTTTCTTGGGCCCTCTGGATTGCCCGCATTTGTGTGTGGAGCGATGGGCTCCGGAGTGCCTCTTCCCAGTCAGCTTCGCTGGATAGAGGGCCGAGAATAAACTTTTATTGCGAACAAGCGCACTGTGCGCGCAAGGTGGGCGGCCTCCTTATTGCAGGTAGCCGCGGGCCTTCGCCAGCTACCGTGCCCGTTGAACCAGGCTACGCCGACTCTTCGGTTCTCCGTCCGATAACCTGGCCTCCCACTGAACGAAGCTACATGAACGCGTCTTTTATATCTCACAGTGCGAACAAGAGTTTGCGGGGTGGTGTCGCCGTCTGGAAGCGGAAAATTGAAGTAATGTGTGGCTTCCGCGAATAGCTCCAGCAACGCACCGTTCCTATGACCGTACCATTTGGCGCGTTTCCAACAGGTGAAATATAAATTCGTGAACGTTTTAACGCACCGCGAAGTTGTAGCTTTAGGCCAAACCTCGGTCATGACATTCAGCTATATTAAGAAACAGCTGTCCGACGCTTGCCTGGCTGTCGAACCTCGTTCCCCGCTCGCCTTGCGAAAAATCACGACTGGGAAGATACAGCGTTCGTCGTGTTTCTTTTCGCGTTTCACGACGCTTTGAAGAAGGCGTACTGAGTACCCGTGTTTATGTGCCTGTTGCTGCCATCTTTGAGCGGGATTTGGTGTATGTGATGTTCAGGTAGAATTTAAGGCGAAAGCCTTCAATGGCTTATACTCACGTCCGTCCGCCCATCCGTGCCCTGGAACAATGCCAGCTGGGGCCGCTCCCCCTCACACTCTCTCAACAATCACGTTATGGCATGGCGTCTCGTTGCAGCAGTCGAGTTATAGTTGGATCGCTCCCACGCGCACGCGTCTCCGCAGTAGCCCAGCCACAATCCGCCCACGCATGCAAGAAGGGAAACGCGAACATCCCGTTCCATTCTGACCGACCCCATCTCAATGGGCACAGGCTCTCGCCGAACACACTTTGAAATTTACAAAGTGTAATTTTGTAAACTTCAGCTACCGCAAAGTTAAATCACGATCACGGGTGTTTGTCGCCGGGACGAAAATGTCCACGTGGGTGCGTCCCACATCAAGCGGTGCTATACCTACCAAGCACCAATAGACATTGTAAGTGCTCTCACATATTAATGCAGAATAAACAATCAACTGCTACTTTGAAGACGCGTTCCACTTCCGATTCCTATGACGGAGAGATCAGCCGTGTTCTCTTTCGATTACTTTTTACTGCGATAACAATTATATGGACAGCCTCGACGGGTTTTTGCCGTCCCCGTTACCGTCGCCGTCATGTTGCGTATGAAGTCCAAATTGATAAGATTCCCCAGGGCGTCGTACGTTCTACCCGTGGGTAATAGCGTGCGAGCGGGGGCGACGAACGCGGCTGCAGCGGAGATCAAACGAGCCAGCCCATCCCCGTCGCTCCGTGGCGCATGAGATAAGATCCCCACGCCTGTTATACTGGCCGTGGAATGCTCAAGCAGAGAGGAAACGCCCCGCCCGTCTTTCGCGAGCGTGAAAAGACGCGAGGGGTGGGGGGTACCTCGAGCGACCTTTGATGTTACAAGCGCGTCCATCGCTGGCTCGCGTGTTATCTCGCAGCTCGGCTGCCGACAGCGGGCGGCTGGTGTACCGTTCTACGTGCTGCGCTCTCAACGCGAAGAGAATGTGCGATGAGTGTCCCTGAAGCGGCCGTATTCTCTAAAACCAGCGTTTTGTAGAGCTGCGTGCCGTCGGATCCAAAAGAGTTAGCTGCCAGCCTCACTTCGTATGACATTACGCTTTGTTCCTATGGCATTCATTGCTTCACCCTTGCGGTCAAACTGTGACATTTTTTGTCTATGTCCACTTGTATTCCTGCCGTATGTCTCTATATATTTCTTTCTGTTTCTTGCCTTCTCTTCTCTCTCAGCATATCGTGCTACCAGTTTTGTCTATATCTTTCTCTCTCTTTCTGCCTCTCTCTGTTTTTTTCTTTCTCTTTTCCCTCTATTTGTCTCTTTTTTCTTTCTATGTATGCTATGGTTTACTCTCTCCCCTCTTCCTATCTCTCTTTTTCTCTCACTTCTGCTAAACTATTTTGACGCGCACGTTCATAAACGTTATTTCGATATATTCGGGTCTCAGCCCCTGTAAACTGTTAACAACAATCGGCGCAAACCGCGCCGTAATGCTTGAGAAGCTTCGCGATTATTTGCGACCATTCTGTCAAGATTAGGCGCAGGACGCCAATAGTCAAATTTATTCGTCAGCTCACGCGTACACCAGAGATCACGCTGGAAGATTCGATGACCGCTTCGAAACGCGCGCAACACGCCGCGCGTAGTGAACGATGCTGTCGCCAGCGGCAGGAATCATGAAAAGCGGAAGCAACGCGCCAATGGGTGCGAGACCTAAGTTTTGCGTCACGCCGCAATATGAGAGCCAATCAGAAGTGAGCCGCGCAGGTGCGATGCCATCTGGCTACGCGCAAAGAATTATAATGCATGGCTTCTGAGACTAAGCAGTGACACGTGGGGCGCGCCGTAGCATCACGGAGGCCATGCACATAGGCCGTTCGTAAAGCAGTTTATCCACACTTTGCTGGAGGATTCGGTCGACCCGTTCATGTGCACGACCGATATGAGGAGCAGTGATTAACAGAAGAGAGACACGGGAGTAGCATATCTTGGAAGCAAATAATGAGTATTGAATCATAGACAGGGCATGAGCCTGTACACAGTCCCTACAAATAAAAAATCCACGCATCTCCACGAAGTGAATCATGACGAGTGGGCGAAGCACTGGGTATCGTATGATTGATTAACCGTACGTTACCCGAGCGTTGCCCCATATATAATGTAAACTGAGTGACATGAAGTGCCATAAAGAGTCGACGATAAAGCCAGGTCCTAAGGTCCATAATGTCTACGTTGAAGTCGCCGGCTAGTATAAAGAGTTTGTGCTTGTAGGTGTTTGACATTGTTCCCTCACAATTATAATTGATATTAGTGTATTGTTAAACGATTTTTTTTTGTCATATGCTTTGATTGACGGGTGCTTAAATGCAGGTGTTTTTACGGTGTTGTGGCCTTTTATTTTGTTCTGGTTCGCATAGTGGCTGCTTTCCTACTTCATGGAAGTTACAGTGGGCGTATAGTGGGTACCTTGCACACCTTGCATGTGCTGTGGACGGACTGTGGGCGTATAGTGGGAGCGGCGAGTATTCGCGTGGCTACACCGGGGGGAGTGATGTACAAGCCTCGACCTTAAGGAACTTTGCCCCTAAAATGCATGATAAGCAAACACCGCTACAAAATATGCTTGAAACATGAAATACAGACAACGTGTTATGTTACGAATCGACATACATTATATAAATCAAAGCGAAAAGCTACGTATTATTGAAATATTATTGCACCCCTCATCCGCTCCATGTGAGGATTACACGAGCTACGCGTACGAAGTTACCGTGCACAAAACACACACACCACAGTACCGGAAATCTGGCGCCAGATGTTATGGGCGGAACCATTCCCCGCAACATGTACCCCGAACAACACTCAGGTCGTAGGAACGCGCATACTGCTGCCTTCAGGCGCATCACTCCGATCGGGCCGGTGTATTCTATGTGGACGTATCCGCCCTTCCACCTCGGGTCAGTACACGGCCGCTGTGATCATAGAGGGTCACCACGTCGATGTCCTCTCCTTTAAAGCCGACAATGTAATTCATGCAGAGGAGGTTGCCATCGCTTTGGCCGCCTCCCACCCAACCACTCACTGTATTTGACAGACTCGCGCTCATCCTGTGCTCGAAACATCAAGGGTTCCGTCACCCCCGGCCGGCTGCTCCTCTACTTCCGACTGGGCGATGGAGCATTCTAGAACTATGAAAAGGGGGGATACTAGCTTGGCTGAGCATTGCGCATGTTGCGGGACATGTGAGCCGAAACGGAATGAAATAATGATTCTGGTTAGGGGTAGGGATAAGATGATAAGGGAGTTGCTTAAAGCGTACCATATCAGGAAGCGAGGGGGCATGTGCGTCATTGACACATCAGTGAAGCTTTCGAAGTCAATAGTCAGTTACGCGCCAAAATCACGACCACACATACGAAGAAACACGGAGACAGGACAGGCACTCCCTTTCAACTGTTTATTCCTTGAGGAATACAGGCTAATATAAACACACATCTCGCCAACGCATACACAACGTGTACAAGCCATCGTCTACCTAATCACACTGTAGGACACATTCTAGATACCTCACTCCCGACTCGCACAGGTTGATTGAAGTTTCGCTTACACAATTACTACCCCGTTTGTGTATGAGAAACGCCTCCAGAATTTCCCGTGCTACCTTGTGTTTGCTTTTTCCCAAGATTCGAATCTCCGTGAAGCGTGGCGTGCATCCACATGATGTCACATGCGCGCTTAAATACCCACCCTCCTTATTTCTCACAGTGAGAGCGTGTTCCCTTGATCGAGTGCCCGTTCTGTCTATGTGTGTCTTGGTATGTGTGGTCGTGATTTTGGCGCGTAATGGACTGTTGAATTCAGACGTGCACCAAGCAGCCCAACAGCGAGTACTAATAAAGCTTTTGGAGGCAGAGGCTGAATATCTTGATAATTTTTTGTGAAATGAAAACGTGTTTCGACAATGCATTTGACACTGCGCGCATGTGTGTTTTTGGTAGCTTAAAATAGCGCCCGTCCTGTCGTCTCGTTCATATGAATGTTGATCTTCGCGCTCAAAATTCCTGTCAACAATGCACCATCTCGCCGAATTTGATGTTTTGTTAACTCCCCTCCTTCAAGCCTCCTCCTGGTGCTTTAGCCCTCACCCCCAGGGGTGTAGCCAGAATTTTTTTTCGGGAGGTGGGGGGGGGGGGGGGTTCTACCATACGTTATGTATGTTCGTGCGCCCGCCTGTATATGTGGCATAGCATAGCATAGCCATGGCATAGCATAGTCATGCAACAATATAGCAACGGGGTGGGAAAGTGAAGTGAGGGTGAGGAGGATAGAAAGGAGGAGGGGAGGGTAAATAATAGCATAGCCTTGTGTAGTTGATTGAAGAACACTAAGCTTGAGCGAGACCGACATAAGGGTCAAAGCGGACTATACTAATAATAATATAAAAGTGCTACGTCCCAGAACCACGATATTACTGTAGAGACGCCATAGTGGAGGGCTCCGGAAATTTCTACCACCTGGTGTTTGTTAACGTGCCCTAACCTTACAAAGTACATGGGCCTCTACCATTTCGCCTCCATCGAAATGCGACCGCCGCACCCGGGTCAAACTCGCGACCTTCGGGTCAGCACCCGAGAACTGGCTGCTGACCCAAAGATACCCGGATGATACGAATATTTATCCAATCACATAGAGGGAAACCTCGGTGGTACGAATCTCACGGGACCACCAGAAATATTCGTATCATCCGAAATTCGTATCACCAGAAAGCATGGACAAATGAAAGCTGGCGTACGTTTTCATTTATTGTTTTTCATGGCCGCAGCAACGTGAGGAAGAACTCTGAATGATTGTCAGTCAAGTTTTCAGTTGTCGGCAATCATACCAGCACCCGTTAATATACGCCCGTAAGCTCGTGTTGAATTAATGAACCAGATGCATTGTTTCAGCCTTCGCACTCACTCACGTTCATACTCACGTCCACTCACACTCATGAGTACTCACTCACATTCACACTCACCTCCACTCACACTCATGAGTACTCACTCACGTTCACACTCACGTCCACTCACACTCACGAGTACTCACTCACACTCAACTCACCACGTTCAAATGAGTGTGAGTTCAGTGCACTCATGAGTGAGTGTGCCGAGCTATGCCCGGGGCCGCGACAGCTGTAGCCCCTTCCAAATTTTAGTATGCTTTTTCGAATGACACCGGAGTACTGCGGCGAAACTAACAAAAGAAGCGCTTTGACGTGATAGATCAAGGCCAGAAAATTTCAGAACCACGGTCCTTTGTTATGCTCTCGTTATCGCAGAAGTGTTGGGGAGGTTTTTTGGGAGATTTACGGCCGTGTCCGCACAAGTGCGACCTCAACAGTCACCCATGTTAACGTTGTGAGGCCTGGCTCCTTCGCCAAGAGCGTCCTCGACTTCTTTCGGTCCCCGTCCACCTTTCATAGGATGTCCGATGCACGAGGTAGACACGTGTTAACACAGCACGAGAGCAGGCCGCGTCGACGCCTTTGACAAAAAAAAAAAAAAAAACAGATGACGCCAATGCCCTCTGTAATCTTACACCCTGCTTCTGGCGATTTGCCGGTGCGGCGCGCATGCCCGGGTTTGCGTTCCCGCGCTCGCACGTGTTCGGCGCGTTTTCCGCGACAGCGCCGACAGCACCTCTTCGTACCTGCGCGGTAGCGTACGTTCGTATCAAACGTCGCGGTGTGAAAATCGATTCACAACAACCGTACTCCATTTTTTGCAGGCCAGCGGGCCTTGGCCGGGACGAAAGGAAAATTCGTATTACCCCCGAAATTCGTATGAGCTGTGATCGTATCCCCTGTCGTTTCACTTATATGCACCGGACCTACCGCACTTCCTCCTAAACTCACCAAGCAACCTTTGCAACTCCATGTTTCTTTTGTAAAAGGTGTTCGTGGTTCTCTGCTCGAGTGATCCTTTCTCATAAAATCTGTATCTCCCACCAGTGGCGTAGCCAGGAGGTGGCACACCGGGCCCTTCCCCCCCCCCCCCCCGTCATTTTTTTCCCCATTGCATATAAACATATAGACCGCAAAATGACACCCGACCACATCTGCCTGCCCGGCTCCCACTCTAAGTCAAAGAGGTGACCCCCCCCCCCCCCCAAAAAAAAAGAAAAACAATTCTGCCTACGCCCCCCTATCTCCCGCTACACCGGATTAATACAAAGACAAAACAAAGAGGTGGCTGTTTGGGGGGGGGGGGGGGGGGGGCAATTGACACTTCGCAAAAAGTCTGTACTGGTGTGTTTCTCGTTCTTTCCCCATCGCTATTTAGGTTCTTTCCGATAAAATATGTTTTCTGTGCATGTGCGTGTGCGTTCTTGCCGTGTTTCAAAGTCGCTAGACTATAGGCTCACGTCGTGAAGGAAGCGAAGTATTTATGCAAGGGCAAAGCGCTGACGATCGTCACAGCCGGTGAGGTGCAGCGTGTCCTGAAGCGTCGCACAGGGCAGCCGGCAAGGTCAACAAGGTGGCGAAAGAGCAGGATAAAGAAGGGGTGAACAGTGAGAACAAAAAACACAAGGGGGACGGTGCACTCCCGCAACTAGTTCAAATCATGACAGTTTACTACTAGCGCGAGAATACACGGACAAGAAAGAGGACGACACACTGCGCTGATACCCTGCGCGAGTAGTATACTGTCATGAATTTCCAACAAGCCCAAGCCGCTACAAGGGTCCGCTTCACTCAGTTCAAATCACCCGCCGCGCCAGCACATAAAACCACCCGCCAATCACCTAAAAGTAAAGACGTGAGTGCGAGACCACACTTAAAAAAGAAAAACAAATAAGAAAGAATAATAAGCTTGCTCCGTGCATGTATAATTATAATGTTTGTTGATATTATGTGTGCTTATTATTGTTATCAATCGTTGACTGGAGATGTGTTCAAATCACGTGCTGTACGTGAGCCAATCACTTCAAACCAAAACCACGTATGCGGAACCGACGTTCAGCACGAAAAAAAATGTCAGCGGTGCCGCGATAAGTTTGTGCCGCGCTTGTGTATGTGCGGTGTTTATCGATATTATGCGTGGTTATCATCGTTGTTAGTTGTCGACTGGAGATCTATCGCGTGCTGGATGGAACGGGTGTACAGAGGTGTGCCCAGGTTC